>BMAO01008014.1:0-35425 GCA_019973975.1 Trichonephila clavata | reverse complement strand
GAGTTTGTCCATGGTACTGAAGAACTACTTCATTCAGAATTTTGGTTAGTGGTGAAGGTGAGAATTTTCACTGAAGGCAAAGAATATATATTCTTGAAAATATTGGATAAGAAACAGGGATTTACAAGGCAATGTACAATGTGTTGCCTAAGAAAAAGGAAAATGGATAATAATCCAAAGAAGTCGATATATCTCTATCCCATTGGAATATAAGACTTAGTGTTACACTATTCTTCATATTGTGTGTGCATATAAATATGCACACACACAATGAAATCCTATCAATCGTATGAAAAAGAGGTATGAACATGAAATTTTTTGGTAAGTGGAAGAAAACATATTTTAAGATATATGTGAAATATTCTTCATAGTACGCAGAATGTACTTATTAAAAGCAAACATTTAAGGGTTTTTGTGTTCAAAAATTATAAAATAAAAAAGGTGAGTAAAATTTTTAAACCGGAGATTAAAATAAAAATCTTCCATTTTCGCGCGTTCTGTTAATTATTATGCTTAGTTACATGCAGTTAAAAAATGGGCTTTTTTGGGAAAATTTTGGTCAAAAAAAATTGACCGCTTAAGAGGTTAATCTATGAAGCTCAGACAAAAAATAATTATAGAATCGGAAAGATCATTTATTTCGTTCCCGATACGGTATAATGTTTTTACAAAATAATAATATTGTATTTCTTACGATTTTTTTTAAATAAGTCAAAATCGATGCGTTTTTATGAAAATAATGTCTAAATCGACGCGCATAAATTTTTTTGAGTTTAAATGAATCGACATTCCGTAATAAAACAGCTCATGATTTGCTCTCTTAGAATCAGTCATTTAAAAAATAAAATATCGAAAAAAAAATTTTACGATTTTTCAAAAAAATATTCAACATTTTAATATTTAATAACTTCGTCATTTATGAAGAAAATCTCATAAAACTTTTTTTCATGTGTAGGATAATATTACCCAAGATCTGTACGAAGATTGAAAGAATTGCTTAAAATTTACGGATTTAAGAAAAAATTATGTTTTTCGTCTAGTACCCTTTTTGCGAGAATTCATTTAGCTCGACTGTTCGAAATTAACCGGCTAATACCTAGCAACAACGATGCGTTGAATGAGATGAACAGACTAAGAAACCTGTCCAGTGATAACTAAAAAGTAAAAAATAAATTAAAAGTAAAAAAGCTTTTTTAAAACAAGCTTTTATTTAAACGCGCTAAAAAGAATAAAATAAATTTTTCTTTAAAATTTTTTTACTATCAACTTATAATGTCATTACACAATTTATATGATATAAAAGCTTGTCGCAAGATTAAAGCACTCTTATTTACTTAGTTTGAAAATTTTAAGAAATTGAAATCAATCAGATCAAGTTATTTAATTTACTTGTTTATCTGCAGAGGTAAATCTCGCGACAAGCTTTTATATCATATAAATTGTGTAATGACATTATAAGTTGATAGTAAAAAAATTTTAAAGAAAAATTTATTTTATTCTTTTTAGCGCGTTTAAATAAAAGCTTGTTTTAAAAAAGCTTTTTTACTTTTAATTTTTTTATTATCCTCTAAACAAGAATATGTAAATATGTTGTTAGTTTTAAAAAATGTTAATCCCAAATTTCAAAATGAAAAATCCTTAAAAGCGTGGTATTTAATAAATTTTAAGTCTCGCGGAGCCACTAACTGTATATTGGCGGGCTGCATGTGACAGACAGGCCGCGTGTTTGACATGCCTGACTTAGAGCCACGATGACCGACTGGGCGTTGTCGAATGCTGATGGTCAACACTCTTACATTTAATATACGAGTACGATTGATGTTGGTAATATAAAGATTGATCTCTTTGATGTTATTATCGCTTAACTTGTCTAAGATTCCAATTCCCGCGTGCAAGTAGGGTATAAGCTGTGATATCTTTTTTTTTTATTTGAATGTGGATAGAAATTACGAGGTCCGTCTCAAATACACTTGAAGAGCTTTTAAGAACGACTTAACACACAATCCGTTTGTATTATTTCCAGAAATGTCTTTTAAATTACCGAGTAATTCATTCGCGTTATTACAGTTTTCTCATGCTTCCTCTGATTCTTAATGGTTTTGTGCTGCAGGATTTCATTAGAATGGATACCTTTAAACCTTGACGCTAAAATTCCATTCATTACTTTTAACAAACTTTGAAAGTTTTAGTTAATGAAGAAAAATCTTTTTTTTTTCTAGTAAAATACAACCAACTTTTCACACACAATGATTTATCTTGAATTACTACACTTATTATAATGATAATGAACTGTTATTTTACAATTAGGTATAAAAATGCGATAGAAGGTTTTAAACTTGGATTAAATTGGGAGAAAAGTGATTTTTTCGAATACCTTTTTATTGTTATAACAAATGAAATTTGCTAAATTTTTGCGAAGAAAGAAAAATGTGCGTGAGAAATTTGTTTCATTGTTCAGTTCGTATTTTTAATTGTTACGGCTATATATTTTTAAAATTTAATCATATAGTATAAACCTTAAATATTTTGCTCTTTTTAATTAAAAAAATTTTTTTTTCACAATATATGCAAAATTAAAATAAGATATATTGAGTAAAATAAATATAAATTCAATGTAAAAATAATTGATATAAATTATTATTTAGTATACTTATTATTCTTTATTTTAAAATTCAGCCATATATTTATTTCAATTGAAATCTCATCAGTTCCTTTTGACTGTCAAATTTTTCCACGTATTTGTCTAATAATGTTCGTGCCATTTCCTTTTGATATTATTAATGCTAATTTTCAAAAACTAATGCCTATTTTTCCCCAAAGGAGAATCCCATGTGCTGTCTTATTTTGTTTTTGCAAATGAAAAACCGTTCTTTTAAAGTTTCAACTAAAGTTAAGTTCCTAGAATTTAGAAACTTTTTCAGGCATTTGATTGATAGATTCTCGAGGTTTTTCTCTTCTCCAAGTTGGTAATAAAAATTTAATATATTTCACTGGACTCCACTTTCAACTGATTTGGTTCGCACTGCTGGGGTATACGCCATAGTCGGTGAAATTCCTTTTTCAGCCATGTTTACCATGTCAAATAAAACCGAAGAACATAGCATGCAAGAACAGAATTGTAATTTTAAACTAAAGCAAATTCGCAAAGAGACTACCATATAATGGGCATAGAAGTGAAGCCTGAAAAGTTACCTCGAAACCGGCTTGCATCCAAAATTGAATTTTACCACGCGTCGCTGTTTCGCTCTTTTGTCGCTTTGATAAAAAAAAAATAATTTTGTTCCTTTGAAAAAAAAAATCCTTTCTATTAACATGTGATTATAACTTGAAATAATCTCTAATATTACAATTTTTATAATGTATGACATTTTTTACAAATTGCTATGCATTTGCTTTATTTTTAGTTTCAAAACAAGATAGAAATATTTTTCAAGTAGATTGGTACAATTTCTGTTACTTAACCCTGTCAAGCTTAGGTGAAATGAAAAATAGTTTAAAAATTGAGAGTTGGTCATGTTTTTAGAAAAAAACAGGGCAAGTGAAATAATATTGTTACCGGAAATTATTTGAGTCTAAGAAATGTAGCTTGATACATTATGTGAAACCAGTGCCCATAAAATTATTATTCTCTTTAAATTTTAAGTAAGTATTTGTATTGGAAAACTAAAAATACAAATGGATGTTTTGAATGGTGTAGTATTGTACGGGGAAAAAATGTTAAAAGAGGTATTGTTTCTGTGAAACCTATAAAAGTTGGAGACTGTGATGTAGTTATTTCGTTTTAGTGTACATTCAAGTTTTACTATGTTTTTTCATAATTTCAATATTGATATTCATGGCTTATTTTTATTTTCAGAGGAATAGGAGAATTAAGACAACTGTTGAACTCCAGAATCAAACCAACATAAAGAAAAAAGTAAGAAGCATAGAGAAAATCCAAGATGTCTTTGAAAAAAAATATTAAGTTTTTAGAGAAAAGAAGTGGTAAAACTACATAAATATGGAGTGTTTTAGCAAAGTTTTCTATGTTTTGCGTTGAAGGTTCTTAAGCAGAAATTCAAAAGATTCAGATTTAGTTAATTTAGATTTTTTAGATCTTAAGCTACTGTTTTCTTCCTCAGAAAATAGTAGCATTACATCCTTAGCTTCCGTAAGAAAAATTATCGAAAGCATTCTGCATAAAAATTCTCATTATATTTTCATTTGAATGATTCTGATTTCATTAAAAATGAAAGTTTCCAAACAGTTTTGTATAAATTGTTTTGTAAAAATGCAGTTTAATCTTATAAATTTTGGAGAGTATTTTTTTGTGTGTTGAAAGCCTTACAAGTTCTTAAGCCATCCAATTGGAGAAAAAATATGTATGTAATTTTAAAGGTGTCCGACTGCATGCTTATAACGTTTGTTTAAAATTATGTGGCTCATTACCGAAAGTTGCTCCCTTTTGAAGGTTATTACTTCAAACCACTGATTCACCAATTATAAAAGGAGAGCGTGCTACTTATTGTTCACTACAAGCTTATTAATTTATGGAGCATAAGTTTGCCTGTGTACTTCCTGAATTTTGCTTTAAGAATATATATAATAAATAAAAGTATTGTGACATGACCCCATATCTTCTCATACAAAGTTATAATTATTTACCGCTTTCCGTAAAGAAAATGCAACATGTCCTCTTCTCATCACTTAAAATAAAATAAAAATCTCGCCTGAGATTTCCAGTTTTATAAACTAACAAGATGGCTACCTCTCAAAATGATATCTTAAAACATCACTTGAGTAATCTACCCAACGTAAAGCCTCATGTTTGTGAAATATGCAACAAAGCATTCACTCGTCGTAAGAATTTAATAGTGCATTTACGCATTCATACCAAGGAACAGCTTCATGTTTGTGAAACATGCAACATGGCATTCTCTCATAGTGGTAGTTTTAAAAAACATTTACTTATTCATAGCAAGGAAAAGAAGCTTCATGTTTGTGAAATATGCAACAAGGCATTCTCTCGTAGTGATAGTTTAAAAAGACATATACGTATGCATTTCGCGGAAAAGCCTCATGTTTGTGAAATTTGTAATAAAGCTTTCTCTGAAAGAAGTATTTTAAAGACACATTTACGTATTCATACCAAGGAAAAGCCTTATATTTGTGAAATATGCAAGAAGGGTTTCTCTCGAAATCGTTCTTTAAAAGTGCATTTACGTATTCATACCAAGGAACAGCTTCATGTTTGTGAAATATGCAACACGGCATTTTGTGATAGTGGTAATTTAAAAAAACATTTACTTATTCATAGCAAGGAAAAGAAGCTTCATGTTTGTGAAATATGCAACAAGGCATTCTCTCGTAGTGATAATTTAAAAAAACACATACATATGCATACCAAGGAAAAGCCTCATGTTTGTGAAATATGCAACAAGGCTTTCTCAGTAAGCGGTACTTTGAAAAGTCATCTGCGCATTCATACCAAGGAAAAGCCTTATGCTTGTGAAATATGCAGAAAGGCTTTCTCTGAAAGTGGTTCCTTAAAGAGACATCTACGCATTCATACCAATGAAAAGCCTCATATTTGTGAAATATGCAACAAAGCATTCTCTCAAAGTGGTAATTTAAATTCACATTTACGTATTCATACTAACGAAGCCTCATATTTGTGAAATATGCAACAAGGCTTTCTCTCGAAGTGTTGATTTAAAAAGACATTTACGTATTCATACCCAAGGACAGCCTCATGTTTGTGAAATATGCAGCAAAGCTTTCTCAGAAAGTGGTAATTTGAAAAGACATTTACTTATTCATACCAAAGGAAATCTTCATGTTCGTGAAATATTTTAATAAAATTTCTCTCAAAATGATTCTTTAGATGTACATTTGCATATTCATGTAAAGGAAAAGCCATCCTTTTTCTTTAGGATATCATGTCTTTTAAATATGCTGCTTGCCTTTTTATCAGATTGTTAAATTATGATGACATTTGCGCTTTCATACCAAAGAAAAGTGTCCTGTGAATTATCCAACATAGCTTTCTATCGAAGTGGTAATACAAAAAGACATTTACTAATCCATACCAAGGAAAATCTATGTATATGCAATTTCTGAAAATGCTTTTTCTAAATTTGTTACTAAAAAACACACATGTACACATTTATGCCTCCCAAAAATTTGAAATTTTATAATGATATATTTTTTACACTTTATTTTATCTTTATTAAATTTTGACCTATTGCAAACATTTATTGGAGTGAAATTTAAAAACAAAATGAATTATTACTGTTATTTTCATTATTTTTCATGTATACAAACATGGATAATATATTAGAAATAATAATGAAGTGATTAAATAATGTTTAATTTATTTAATTAGTGAGATATTTGTTTCTCAACTCTCTCACTAATTTTTTTTTGGATGATATCAATGCGTGTAGTTACACATCGTTATTCATGCAGCAGATTTTGTCCGTTATGTCTGAACGCGATTTATGTAAGATAAATTATTTTCAAAGAAAATAAACTATTTGCAGGTGTAAGTTTATCCAAAGGCGCTTCACCTTTTGTACCAGATCCTCAAATTGGAGAATTTTTCTTCTGTGACATTAGTGTTTTAAATTTTATTTCAGATTCTGAGGTTTCAAAAATGGTGTTTAATTTATTATTGCACTGTAAGTCGATTTGTCCCATTGAGACGCATTGTGTTGCCGACTCGAAACGGACATGAAAGGAAAATGGATATATTTAAAAAAAATTTGTATTAGTCTAAATTAGTGAACCGCAATTTTTTTCTTTCCTCAATGGAAAGTGTTGAACGTTATTTTTTCTAATGGAGATTCAGAAAACAATTTTTTCTGAAATGCTTTAATGTCATTAAATGCATCGATTATTAAATAATCGTTTCCTTGTAATGATGTATTTAGTTAATTTTTTTGATGAAAGCATAAATCCTATAACCATTATCATTTCTTGATTCTGATGCTGGTATTTGCTTGCCATTCATAAACAATTCAATTTCTTGTCGTAACTCATAAAATCTTTTTAACCATCTGACACGACTCAGATTTACAATGCCACCATATTCACAATCTACTTCTTTTAGAACTCCTTAAATTGTGTATGCGTAAGTACGTTTGATTTATGACTACTTGCATAACATAATTAATCAGTAATACTTGGACAAATAGATTTTGTGTTGAAAAATTAAACAGAGTGGATTATAAAATTAAATCATCTCTTGGGCAGCAGTTATTAGTTTTGTTGGAATTCTAGGCTAAAGTGTAGATTGGGGGAGGGGCCTTTGGATTTGGCGATTTTTATCGAGATATCAGGGTGAGATAACGAATTCATTCTAGCGGACTGTATAATTGGGTAACCCTTGATTTTTGATTTGTGCTCTTATGCAGATAAGATCACGTGTTCTTTTTAATTAATTGTTTTTGGCTATTTAAAAAAAATTCTGGATATTTTTAAAGAGACAGACGATTTTCAAATTAACAATTCAATCGGTTATTTTTTAATTTTCATTTTGCATTTAAATTTTGTCCGTGAAGGATTTTTTAAATTTCTCTGGGCAATTTGTAACTATTCGATTTTTCTGTTTTTCGTTCCTTCGACTTTTTCTGACGAGTATGTCTAAAAAGTACGATTTGCGTTGTGTGTGTATATATATACACACAACGATTTGCGTTGTGTATATATATATATATATATATAATTTTTTTATTATATATATATTTTTTTAAATTATTTTTATTTTTATCTTGTTAAGATTCATTTCCTTTCATATTTTCTATTTTTATTTTATTATTTTTTTCCTGTTGGTTGCAAATTACACGTGGTTGGTTTTAGGGCTAACTTTTCAATATGGTTATGTTTTGCTATTATGTTGAAAATTTCTGCTGAATGGGGAAGTTTGGATCCATAAAATATATTTAACCCTAATTTTGCTGGTCCTAATTCAGCAACAGCTTTAGAAATCATAATAGGTCTTCATTTTATTCCATTGACTCTTTTGGTTTCTTACATTTAAAAGTTCTAATTCTGTTTCATGTTATACATACGCTTAGTTAATTCTTGTACAATAGACTTTTCCGTCATTTTTTAAAGTTGTGTTTCTTGAATTCTGGTTTAAATGTTCTAGCTTTGTTTGTGATATAATTTTGTACTATCAATTGTATTATATGCTATGTATTTTTTTCATTTTATGTTACTATATATATACACACACAACGCAAATCGTACTATATATATATATATAACGGATTGGTTGTTGAGAATATTGAATGTTCGGTTTGTACGAAAGTTATGTGTTTGATTAAAAAGGATTCTAGAGATGGATACATTTCGGAATGCCAAAAGAAAGCAGCGATTGCGCATCGTAAAAAAAGATTTGTAAAGAATAACTGTTCGAAGAAAGTAAGAGTATGCTTGAGATTTTGTTGTTGATGAATATGTGGGTGCAAAAGTCGAACCGTGACTTCATTTCTTTCGAACTTAATGCTTCGAAAAAAATAGTCACGGATTGAATGAGTTTTTGCAGAGACGTATGTACAGAAATGTGTGAAAAGGAAATTTACCCACCTTTCGAATTTTCTTGAACGCAGATAAGCCATTTTCTTTTATATTCTGATTTACGATTTCCTATTACTTAATAAAAAAATACTATTTTTATACATTACTGCTAGCTTTATAATTGTTTTTTTTATTTCACATTAATATTTCTTTTTTATTGCAAAATTACAATTTGTAAATTCTTGGAACACCTATCGCTAAATTATGTTGCTTGGCTATCGATTCCAATCACCAAAACACCTATCGAGAAATTAAGTTGCTTGGCAACCGATTCCGGTCGCCAATAAATTGACATCACCAAGGGGCCCCCTATTCTACAATTAAACCGAATTCTATTTTATCGATTAGTAATTTTAACCTGCTTTTTCTTTACCAATCATAGCAGGTGCCCCCTTCAGTTGATATTCCAAAAAAAAATTTCAAACACAAGTTATTTTTGCAAAAACAGTTTTCAACAGCATCTTTCAAACTTATCAAATTTAGCATTTCTTCAGTTACTTGAAATGATTTATTTACTCCACGAACGAATACGGCAAGTTGAGCTGTTCCCAAAATGTCTGTGTTTTCATGAAATGGTAAGAGAAAATATTTGAAATCTTTAATACGATCGCGCAGTTTTACGATAACTTCATTTGAAATGTCATTAACACTACAACACACTTTTGACCGAGATAGACTTAAGTTCGGAAATAGTTTACTTTTATTAGGCGAACTATCCTATACAACTTCCAAACATTTTTTCACAAATTCGCTATTCGAAAATGTTTTAATTTTTTTTTTTTTTTTTTCCAATCCGAAATGAAACAGAATAACTTGCCTTAATAATATTGGATGGTTCCTGTAATACTAAACCAATTTTTTTTTTGTCTTTAATTGCAATTTAAATTCCCTGAGCTTCGATTGTTTCACTTCTGTATCGAACTTTAAATAACTATTATGTCTTGTTTCTATTGCGTTTTTAACATTGTATTTCGCAAATACATTGATGGTCTCTCGTAAAATTAATGACATTACTTTTGTATTCTGAATGACAAAAAAAGTTCTTTCCTTCCCATTTATCGCTATGTTTTATATTTTCGTCTATTATTCTTCTCTTCTTTGCAATCATACTAAAAATAAGAAGAAAATTAAATTATTTATAAATACGTATACACATATACGCGTATTTTGTGGATACGTATTTTTTAATTTTTAAAACAAGTTCATCTTTATTTTAACGGAATTTACATTACCTAGGTGTTTTTGTTGAAAGTGACAAAAAATTATCCTGCAGGCACTACACACGAAACGAAACCGGAAAACAAATTTTCAGTGGACACTGGGAGAGCCTTCTGTTGTCAACAATCAACAGCTAGTGTCCGTCGCACTGCTCTAATGCGCATATTTCAGTATGCTTAGCTCTACCAATAGAGCAATAACTTTGTAGGAATTAAGCGTGCTACTGCGGGGTCGCTGCAATGCAATATTGCTCACTTCAAAGTATGTATAAAAGCAGGAACAACGTAATAAAATAGAAACAGTTATAGGATTTGTTTGTCACAAAACTCTACCCTCAAAACAAAAATGTTGTACAAATTGATCGTATTTGGTAAAATTGTAATGAATCTCGTTGGCTGCAAAATTATTCAAGGCAGGCCGTGGGTTGGCTACTCCTGTTTTATAATGACTATTACATGTAATGGCATAATCTGTATTAATTTTGATAAATAAATGCGTATACAATTTAGGATTTCTAAGTAAATTGTATTGTATTTCATACACGAGTATTGCTTTCATTGTAGAATTATTTATGCTGCATGTTTGGCTCTCGAACTTAATGTGCAATTACATCTTATTTGTGAATATCACATCTAATGCAGGAAATATATCAATTTTTTTTTTAAATCTAAGAGTTTGATAAACTTAATTTTTTTTTTTTTTTTGTGCAGACTTAGATAGGGGGAAAAAATCTCTTACTATGCGTATTTCATTCAAAAAGTATATTTTTAGGGTATTTTGCTGAAATAATTATTCCTCGTTTTCTTAAATTCAACTCTATATGATAAGAAATACATTTATTTATATCGTAATGGGTCGAAAGACTGGATTTAAAGTGCCCATCTTGCAAGTCGTCTGGTTAGAAACTTTAGGTTTAGAAGCCCTTTCGGAGGTGGGTGGTCGGATGCCACGCTTATTTCTCTGTTCTTTCAATATAACCACGAAATTTCTTCAAAGCCAGCAAGAGCTCCTCTTTCTGTGGTGGAATAGATGCGTTTTGCTGGAGTAAGCAGTCGACTAACGTATTCTATAGGATGTTCTTTAGTTCCTTCTCCTTGAAGTAAAACTGCTCCTAGGCACAATTGCTTGCGTCTGTTCGAATAATATATGGCTGAGTACCATTTGCTTGCAATAAACACAGGAGGTGCCACGATGACCGACAGGGCGTAGTCGAATGCTGGTGGTCAACACTCTAACATTTAAATTATGAGTACGTTTGCTGATGGTAATAAAGATGGATCTCTTTGATGTTATTATCGCTTAACTTGTTATTAGTCTAAGATTCCAATTCCCGCGTGCAAGTAGGGTATAAGCTGTGATATCTTTTTTTTTATTTGAATGTGGATAGAAATTACGAGGTCCGTCTCAAATACACTTGAGGAGCTGTTAAGAACGACTTAACACACAATCCGTTTGTATTATTTCCAGAAATGTGTTTTAAATTACCGAGTAATTCATTCGCGTTATTACAGTTTTCTCATGCTTCCTCTGATTCTTAATGGCTTTATGCTGCAGGATTTCATTAGAATGGATACCTTTAAACCTTACGGTTTATGTAAAAGAATTATTGCGTAAATGAGTTAACGTAGAGATCTCCTTCACATGTTATAATCACCGAGGAAATCCCATCAGTACCAGACGCTATTACACACACATTGACGCTAAAATTCCATTCGTTACTTTTGACAAAATTTGAAAATTTTAGTTAATGAAGAAAAATCTTTTTTTTTTCTAGTAAAATGCAACCAACTTTTCACACACAATGATTTATCTTGAATTACTACACTTATTGTAATGATAATGAACTGTTATTTTACAATTAAGTATAAAAATGCGATAGAAGGTTTTAAACTTGGATTAAATTGGGAGAAAGGTGATTTTTTCTAATACATTTTTATTGTTATAACAAATGAAATTTGCCAAATTTTTGCGAAGAAAGAAAAATGTGCTTGAGAAATTTGTTTCATTCTTCAGTTCGTATTTTTAATGTTTGGCTATATATTTTTAAAATTTAATCATATAGTATAAACCTTAAATATTTTGCTCTTTTTAATTAAAAAAAAAATTTTTTTTTTGACAATATATGCAAAATTAAAATAAGATATATTGAGCAAAATAAATATAAATTCAATGTAAAAATAATTGATATAAATTATTATTTAGTATACTTATTATTCTTTATTTTAAAATTCAGCCATATATTTATTTCAATTGAATTCTCATCAGTTCCTTTTGACTGTCAAATTTTTCCACGTATTTGTCTAATAATGTTCGTGCCATTTCCTTTTCATATTATTAATGCTAATTTTCAAAAAGTAATGCCTTTTTTTCCCCAAGGGAGAATCCCATGTGCTGTCTTATTTTGTTTTTGCAAATGAAAAACCGTTCTTTTAAAGTTTCAACTAAAGTTAAGTTCCTAGAATTGAGAAACTTTTTCAGGCATTTGATTGATAGATTCTCGAGGTTTTTCTTCTCCAAGTTGGTAATAAAAATTTAATATATTTCACTAGACTCCACTTTCAACTGATTTGGTTCGCACTGCTGGGGTATACGCCATAGTCGGTGAAATTCCTTTTTCAGCCATGTTTACCATGTCAAATAAAACCGAAGAACATAGCATGCAAGATCAAAATTGTAATTTTAAACTAAAGCAAATTCGCAAAGAGACTGCCATATAATGGGCATAGAAGTGAAACAAAGGCGCCTGAAAAGTTACCTCGAAACCGGCTTGCATCCAAAATTGAATTTTACCACGCGTCGCTGTTTTGCTCTTTTGTCACTTTGATAAAAAAAATTAATTATTTTGTTACTTTGATATAAAAAAAATACTTTCTTTTAACATGTGATTATAACTTGAAAATATCTCTAATATTACAATTTTTATAATGTATGGCATTTTTTACAAATTGCTATGCATTTACTTTATTTTTAGTTTCAAAACAAGATAGAAATATTTTTCAAGTAGATTGGTACAATTCCTGTTACTTAATCCTGTCAAGCTTAGGTGAAATGAAAAATAGTTTAAAAAATGAGAGTTGGTCATGTTTTTAGAAAAACACAGTGGAAGTTAAATAATATTGTTACCAGAAATTGAGTCTAAGAAAAGTAGCTTGATACATTATGTAAAACCAGTGCCCATGAAATATTATTCTCTTTAAATTGTAAGTCAGTATTTGTATTGAAAAACTAAAAATACAAATGGATGTTTTGAATGGTGTAGTATAGTATAAAGAAAAAATGTTGAAAGAGGTATTGCTTCTGTGAAATCTATAAAAGTTGGAGACTCTGATGTAGTTATTTCGTTTTAGTGTACATTCAAGTTTTACTGTTTTTTCATAATTTCAATGTTGATATTCATGGCTTATTTTCATTTTCAGAGGAATAGGAGAATTAAGACAACTGTTGAACTCCAGAATCAAACCAACATAAAGAAAGTAAGAAGCATAGAGAAAATCCAAGAGGTCTTTGAAAAAAAATATTAAAGTTTTTAGAGAAAAGAAGTGGTAAAACTACATAAATATGGAGTGTTTTAGCAAAGTTTTCTATGTTTTGCGTAGAAGGCTCTTATGTAGAAATTAAAAAGATTCAGTTTTAGTTAATTTAGATTTTTTAGATTTCAAGCTACTATTTTCTTCCTCAGAAAATAGTAGCATTACATCCTTAGCTTCCGTAAGAAAAATTATTGAAAACATTCTGCATAAAATTTCTCATTATATTTTCATTTGAATGATCCTGATTTAATTAAAAATAAAAGTTCGCAAGCAGTTTTGTATAAATTGTCTCGTAAAAATGCAGTTTAATCTTATAAATTTTAGAGTATTTTTTTGTTTTTGTTTTGAAAGCCTTACAAGTTCTTAAGCCATCCAATTGGAGAAAAGATACGTATGTAATTTCAAAGGTGTCCAACTGCATGCTTATAACGTTTGTTTAAAATTATGTGGCTCATTACCGAAAGTTGCTCCTTTTGAAGGTTATTACTTCAAACCAGTGATTCACCAATTATAAAAGGAGAGCATGCTATTTATTGTTCACTGCAAGCTTACTGATTTATCGAGCATAAGTTTGTTTGTGTACTTCCTGAATTTTGCTTTAAGAATGTATATAATAAATAAAAGTATTGTGACATGACCCCATATCTTCTCATACAAAGTTATAATTATTAACCGCTTTCCGTAAAGAAAATGCAACATGTCCTCTTCTCATCACTTAAAATAAAATAAGAATCTCGCCTGAGATTTCCAGTTTTATAAACTAACAAGATGGCTACCTCTCAAAATGATATCTTAAAACATCACTTGAGTAATCTACCCAACGAAAAGCCTCATGTTTGTGAAATATGCAACAAAGCATTCTCTCGTTGTGATAATTTAATAGTGCATTTACGTATTCATACCAAGGAACAGCTTCATGTTTGTGAAATATGCAACACGGCATTTTGTCATAGTGGTAATTTAAAAAAACATTTACTTATTCATAGCAAGGAAAAGAAGCTTCATGTTTGTGAAATATGCAACAAGGCATTCTCTCGTAGTGATAATTTAAAAAAACACATACATATGCATACCAAGGAAAAGCCTCATGTTTGTGAAATATGCAACAAGGCTTTCTCAGTAAGCGGTACTTTGAAAAGTCATCTGCGCATTCATAGCAAGGAAAAGCCTTATGCTTGTGAAATATGCAGCAAGGCTTTCTCTGAAAGTGGTTCCTTAAAGAGACATCTACGCATTCATACCAAAGAAAAGCCTCATATTTGTGAAATATGCAACAAAGCGTTCTCTCAAAGTGGTCATTTAAATTCGCATTTACGTATTCATACCAACGAAAAGCCTCATGTTTGTGAAATATGCAACAAGGCTTTCTCTCGAAGTGTTGATTTAAAAAGACATTTGCGTATTCATACCCAAGAAAAGCCTCATGTTTGTGAAATATGCAGCAAAGCTTTCTCAGAAAGTAGTAATTTGAAAAGTCATCTACGTATTCATTCCAAGGAAAAGCCTCATGTTTGTGAAATGTGCGATAAGGCTTTCTCTGGAAGAGTTGAATTTAAAAAACATTTACGCATTCATACCCAGGGAAAGCCTCATGTTTGTGAAATATGCAGCAAGACTTTCTCTCAAAGTGATTATTTGAAAAGACATTTACTTATTCATACCAAAGTAAATCTTCATGGTCGTGAAATATTTTAATAAAATTTCTCTCAAATTGGTTCCTTAGATGTACATTTGCATATTCATGTAAAGGAAAAGCTGTCATTTTTCTAAAGATGTGTTTCTTTAGTAAGGGTGCCAGTAGTACAATCTTTTTCCTTCCACGAGTCTAACCATGACAAAATATTACGCAAGATTGGCATGCTTTGTTGTCTGGAGATAAAGTAATCGGTTGTTGATAAGTGTCTAATAAATGTTTTCCCTTTAAAGGTGTTTTAACATTAACCATTTTCCACCATGTACAAATTAAAGAAATAAAAATTGATGTTGTTTCATAACTAATTAGTTTATGTTGCTCTCCTAATAGTTGAAGCTTCTCAATAACAAAGTTATTAAATATCTTAAGCACAAGTTTTACAATTTGTTTTTCAAGATTTGTAGGACATAAAGCCTTCAAAGTTGAACCATAAGCAAACTTTACTAAATTATTACTTTATATGTCATATAGCTGTTTAAGTGTAGAGAAATTTGCTTCTAATAAAGGAAACTTATGATCTTCGAAATCTATAAAATAAAAACACTGTCCTGCATTTTTTTGATTAATCCAATTGTTACGAATACATTGAAAAATGTGTAATTATTACTGTGTAAAATTATAATTATTAAATGTAAAAATTATTACTTTCTATATCATATAGCTGTTTAAGTGTAGAGAAATTTGCTTCGAATAAAGGAAACTTATTATGATCTTCGAAATCTGGAAAATAAAAACATTGTCCTGCATTTTTTTGATTAATCCAATTGTTACGAATACATTTAAAAATGTGTAGTGAATCAATAACAAAAAATAAAGCATTGGAAGGATCAGAAGGATGTGGATGTACAATTATTTCAATTTGGGAGAAACAGAAAAGTTGGACATTGCTTTTCGATTTATAAAATTATTGTCAGAAACTACACCTATAACTTTGAATCTTATACCATCAAGTTCTACGATAGTTTTTTTAACAACAGCAAACAATTTTTCTCCATCGATTTTTTTTCATCAGCATTATATGAACTACTTCTTTAAGAGGAGAAAGAAAACTTTGAATCATGAACACATATGCTGAAGTAGCAGCTTGTTCACTGTTATATGCCATCCCAAGAATATTACCCCCTTTAAAATCTAAATATAGTTTTAAATAGATTTCGTCAAACATCATTATGACAGTTTTGTCAACAGATTTTAGGATGTTTACTTTTTTTTTCATATATGCTAGAAAGTTTTCATTTGATTGTTCTGTTTGAGGATTGGTTTTTAAAGATGAACAAAGTTTGCGCAAAGTTCTAGGATGGGGAATATTGAGGTATCCCGAACTTCTTAAAAATTTATAGGTATGAGGAGATATGGATTGTAATATACAAAAAAAAACCCATCAATTCAGAGGAATATCTAAAAGAAAACTTGTTACAGGTTCATAATTTGAGCTGGTCAATTAAGAAATGGAGTACAATTTTTTTATCATCTAAATCTGAAAACATACTTTCTAAAAGATTAACAATAAAACCAAATGCTGTAGGAAAATCATGGGACCTTTTCAGTTCTACTCTGAGAACCAGTTCATGTAATATTTTATTTACAACAATAACATTAATAACTTTTAGAGGAAATTTGTACTTACCAAGTTGACCTATGTGTATTGACAAATCTAATTCTTTATAATCACTGATGCTTTAATAACAGGAGATACCGTAGTGTCTAGCATCATAATTATTACTAGATCTTTTTTACAAACAACAGTCCATATCTCCTGAAGCTTCTCTGCATTTAAACACTCGGCTAATTTTGGAAGTGACGTAAATGATTTACTTTTTTCGAATTCTTCTTATGCGTAACAGGTGCCGTTGCTTACTAGGATTTTTATCTCGAATATTAGAATTTATTCTCTTTATTATTTCAGTCTAATAATTGTAACTTGATTTTATTTGTTAAAGATTGTTCAGTTTACCATTAAAAGTTATTGTTACCAATAAATTCAGGAAAAAGACAATTCTAAGACTCCAGAATATTATTTTATAACACAACACACGCAACAGTATTTATTTCACTAATCTTTGCAGTCTCTGCTCAGAACATTCTTGAATAGGATTCGTAGAGTTTTAAATATATTTGGGAAATTTGGGAAAGTTTTGTAGTCTGGAATTGTTTTAGAGCAACATATATTTTCTCCCCAGTTTTTTCATCATAAACTTCTGTGTTTCTTCGTATTGCATCATCAGCAAAAAGTACTTCACAAACCTAAAATTAAAAAGATATAAATATATTGTTTTGCATTGACAGAAAAGATTTGTTAGAATTAGCAAAAATTTCTCTGATAATTTGATTTTTTGTAGTTTTGGATGCAACTTTTGTTGGAAATAGTGAAAAAATTTTGATACAACACCAAAAAAAAAATTTTTGGCAACGCTTATATACAAAATTTTGTTTGTTTTTTTCCTCTTTGATTCAATGAAATTTGTTTATTTTGCCAGCAAATGGTTTTCATCAAAGCAAACTTATACAATGAAATCCTTCTTGTCGGGACACCACATAGTCTATATTAATGCAAACAATTCTAGAAAAGAAACTGTCAGTGTTGTCGACAAGGGCTTAGAAATTGGTACTCACTACCTTTAAATGTGGTGTCTTCTCCGACATTTGCTGTCATAGCAAACGTGCTTCAAATTAATGTTGTGAGGTTAAGGCTGAGCCATGTTTATCTGTTTTTAGCTTTTATTTTTTCTTACTTTTAAAGTCATCCTAATAGTTCAGAAATTAAGTAGCTTTTTTTGTTGTAAATGTGTTATGTATTTTGTATCTCACATATTAATATACAAAATAATCAATAAATGGTTGTTTATGTCCTTATTTACATTGACCATGTATCAAAAAATGGGCTTTCTTTTGAAAACAAACAATTAACACTTAAGGTACTTTCTTTGATTCTGTGAAAAGATATTTAGTAAATGACACAAAAATATTTGTTTGCAATAGCAAAAACACTACACAGTTTTTGTCTCATTAACAATGCTTGTTTGAGTTCATTTTTATACATATACATTTTTTTATGGCTACAAAATATTTATTTGATAAACAATACGCTTTTCTCATTATAGAGAAATAAAAATGAATTGTGTGTGTGTGCCAATGTAATTACAATATTAAGAAACTCACATGAAGAAAAAGAAATGAGTACATTTTTCAAATGTCTTATCGAACAACCTATTAAAGTTATTAGTAGACTTTTAAAATTAAGATATTATTACAGTTTCCTCAAAAAGAATAAAGTTAAATAACTTACCTTTGAATACTTTGATGGAGCAAAATCTTTTCTTAATATAGCATGGAGTCGTAGGGAGTCTCCTTTTAAGAATCCAAACATTCTTATTTTTTCAGTATCTTTATAATTGCTATTGCAATTCGGTACAACGCTTGTGTAAACTATTTTGTGAACTAATTCAGAATCGTCAAAAAGAAATTGAAAATCTACAATAAAAATATAAAAAAGCAGGCAACCGCACAGACACAAGCACCAAAATGGCGTAGGTGAGTGAACTAATCTAACTTGAATTCAAGCGAGTTTTCTATCCCTACTATGTGTGACATCACAAGCCTATAACATTTGAGTCACCAGACCTTGATCTCTAGGAGGTGATGGGAGGACCGCTGAGGGGTGAAGAAGAGATAAGAAAAGGGTAATAACGGTCTTGGGCATCCTTATCTGAAAAACGTTCTACGCATGCGTTATGAAAATTTGAAATGCTGTGAATTCATTGAATATACTTACTTTACTACTTATTTTTCAATTAATAAATTTTAAAAGAAAAAATAAGATTTCAATAATATTTTCTAATTTACTGTGGTGCAAACAATAATTGCAAAAAATAATTATTTTTTTATGAGAAGATGAATCATTCCACTTTTTTCTGGCATTGGTAAGTTGTCTTCTTCATCAATGTAATTGGGGGGGGGGGGGACTTTGAGAACACTCATATATTTTTTAATGATAGAGGATCCGTATTTTTGCTTAATTAAAGGAATTAATTAGTTAAAATTATTATACTGTTCAACTTGATTGTGGGATGCAAATTTTAGTCTTGATGAAGGGGATGAACTTTTTTTGGAAAAATGGAACTAGTCAGAGCTATTTTCATTTCAATAAATGCTTTTCATTATTTAAAAACTAATTTTTAAAGTTAAATTTTTTATTTGTATGTTAGAAATTAGGCGAAAGGTATTCCATTATATATATTTACCAGTTAAAATTTATTGGAATAAGTTTAAAAACTATAATTATATGTTTGTTACTTGAGTATTCTCATTGCAATGGAGTTTCCTAACCTTAAACATCCATTTTCTATTGTGATATGCGGACCTTCTAATTCTGGTAAAACTTTCTTTGTTAGACGAATCTTAGAAACAAAATTAATTAAACCTTTTCCTCCCAAAATTATTTGGTATTATGGAATTTATCAAAAACTGTTTGAGAAGATGTCTGACATAGAATTTTATGAAAGCATCCCTTTCGATGTAAAATATATTACTAATGCTTTCATAATAATAGAAGACTTAATGGATGACAAAAAACTTTCAAACTTGTTCACGAAAAGAAGCCATCATAAGAGATATTTCCGTAATATTTATTCTACAAAATATTTTTCGCAAGAAAAAACAAATTAGGAATATTTCTTAAAATACTTCTTACCTATGTTGTTTTAAAAATGTTAGAGACAAGCAGCAGTCTAGCAAGAAAAATGTATCCATCTCAGTCGAAATTTCTGATGGAAAAATTATATGAAATACTAATGTTCTGTACATTTGATTACCACTTAGTGAGAGATAGAAAAATAAAACCTTTTGAGTTCGAATCATTTAACAAATTTTTAAAAAGAAAAATTTTCCATCAAATTTTGTTAAGAATAAATATTTGAAAACAAAAACATTGTATGCAAAACCTTTGTCATGGATTGAATATTAAGTCTAGCTTTTGTTCTTCAATATATTTCAAATTTTTTTCAACTTTTTCAATATTTTTTCAACATTTGTCAATTATATTAATATATTTCCGTGTAAGAAACAAAAAATAAATAAATAAAATAGATCAAAATGTTTAGGGGGGGGGGAGAAGTGATAAGGAAAGGGTGATACTGTCTTGGGCATCCTTATCTGAAAAACATTCTGCGCATGCGTTATGAAAATTTGAAATGCTGTGAATTCATTTTGTGAATATACTTACATACTACTTATTTTTTAATTAATAAATTTTAAAAGAAACGAGTTACGAGGTCCGTCGTCAAAAACCATTCGCGTAGCTGAATAGTGCGAGGTTATTATCCACTCACTCGTGCATCGCTTCCCTACACGGCAGGTCTTGAGCGGTACTAGGCTGGAACTCATGAAACGCCAGGCACAAGTCCGTTACCTTGACCACTAGGCTGCCACGGCCACATTTTATTTCGTAAATTTATCATATGTCGATAACATATTTAACACTATTTTTAGTTTTTTCCCTACAAAAACGGGCTGAGAATTTGGGGTACGGCTTAGAATTGGAGAAAATTAATTTAAAAAAAAGTTTCTGCTAATTTAATTAGAAAACAATATTTGGTTAATGATTGTTCCAATGGTTTAATGGTAAAATTGTACGTTAAATATAAAATATATTCGATGAAAAAAAATTTTTTTTGTTAGTTAAAAATAATAATAATAATTGCATTACAATAATTAGATTAAAATTTTAAATTGTGAGCTTCAAGGAGTAGTAATTTGTGTTCTCTAGTCAATTCACAGCTTTCGGTCAAGTATAAAATAAATATACTTTCAATTTTTCATTCAGTCGCTTCACAGAATTTAAATATTTTTATATGCATTTCATCAATAGCAGGCAAATATATATATATATAAGCCGCATAATTATAAATTATCTATATAATTTAAATTTTTAAAGCACACATGCAGAAAATATTGAAAAAATTCCTAAATGGGAAAGTTTATTAGGTTCGAGGTGTTAAATCTCTGTGTACATCATAAATTTTCTTTATTGTCCACACTATTTGTCACAGCTTGCTGGTTACCATCATTTCAGCTGGCGACTATATTTTAGAAAGCTATCGCCAAAATTAAGTATTCGTAGCCAAGAAAAATTTGTGTTACAAAACGATGGTGGTGCCATCTGTTTGAGATAGTCCTAACTACGCCAAAAATAATTCAGAATGAACTTAAAATTTAAAATAGTTCATTAATAAAAACATAAAACTTAATTCTGGCTACACTAGTCAAAAAAGGGAAGCATGCTTTCTAATATACTATTTAACTCTACTCGAAAAAATAAATTTTTTTCTATTAAAATGTGCTTCGCGTTTTCACTTCCTATACTTTAACATAGAAAACTCCAATTTCATTTTGCAATAATGCTGAAAACTGCGTATTTTTTTCAAAAATCAAAATTCAAAGAACACTTTCCTCTAAACAATAATTTTTTTTATACCCATAGAAATTTTTATTATTATTGGAGCTTTTTCCTGCCGACAAATGGGCGCAGTTTAGCCAAAATTGGCTCTTGCGCCAGTAAACACTACAATCACTCACTCACTCACCCTGCCGGCAAATGTGCTTCCCGTTTGATCCCTATCCTTTAACATTGACCGAAAACAGCCTTAAATACTTCCTACTTATATTGTTTTTAAAATGTTATAGAGACAAGCAACAGATCTCTTGTCTAGCAAGACAAATGTATCCATCTCAGTCGAAATTTCTGTTGGGAAAATTATATGAAATACTAATGTTGTACATTTGATTACCCCCTTAGTGAGAGATAGAAAAATAAAACCTCTTAGGTTCGAATCATTTAACGAATTTTTAAAAAGAAAAATTTTCCCATCGAGTTTATATAGTTAAGAATAAATATCTAAAAACAAAAACTTTGTCATGGATAGAATATTAAATGTAGCTTATGTTCTTCAATAAATTTTTAGTCTGTTTTATTTCTTGTTTCATACAGTTAAAAACTCTAATATAAAACATATGTAAATCGCGCTTTCTCCCACCAGAGGACGCTAGTTGCGTCTGATATAAACAAACATGCTTTTAACCAAGGCAGTTGGATTTGGAAAAAAAACTCCTGATTGGTCGATCATCGAGGCAAGCTAATTCAGATAAAAAGGCACCCTTCTTGGGCAACCCTCAGACCGAGGGGAGAAACCGGGCGCGCGGGACCCGTGCTGGCCGTTTCTTCCTCTCCCCACTGATTCAAAGTCACTTACGGACCGCTTCGGCTCGCCGTTCCGGTTTGTAACTGACACAGTTTTTCTACACTCATCACAACACTTACACACTTCATTAATTATCACTCCAGTTACACTAATTTTTAATTAACACTCACTAGTATTTTTTCTACACACACTCAAGTAATTTTATTCTATCTCTACACACTATTTTTTTCTTTAATCTCTTTCAAAGTAAAATCTTTAAACTTAAATACCTACACAGTACTGGGCTAAGATTTTAAAAATAAGCCAACCAAAGTCATTCATTCATCCAAGTGATTGGAGGTTAAGTTTCCCTGCGGGAAACAGGCACTCCTGTACCCCATTCAACCATTTGGAAAAACGCCCAAAGGGTTGCGATCTGTTTCCTGCCAGCTGAATTTTTATTATCTCTCGTGTTCGTATGTAGTGTGTAACAATGTATATAAAAAATCCTTAAAATTAATTGTATAATTAAAAACTGAATTCAGAAATTCAAAGAATCCTCCTCAAATTTTTACAATATAACAACAGCTATCAACAACAACCTCGAATACATCAAACTGCTCTCTGCCCAGAAATCTTCAGAAAAGGTAGGATAATATTTATTATCTTAAGTAACCGACCTAGATTTTGTTCAAATATTTCTAAAAATCAAGAACGATTTTTTAACATGGCATCACTGCCGGGATCCGAGAGCTTGTGTGTATGAAATATGTATGATATATTTTAAACTGATGAATGTCATTATTATTAGTTATTGCTAGCTGTGATAGAACGCTGAATAATTGTCAGAATCAATTACTTAATTGATAATATTATAGATTCTTAACTAAGGCAGGTTAAGAGAAATATTAAAATGGCAGAGAAAGACATTGTTACTGTATTGAAAAAGAAACGAACACAATTAAGAACCGCAGTTACAAAACTGATAAACACGATTGAAGAGGAAATAGAAAAACCTAAAGTTAATTATGAAGAAGTAGAGGTAAACATTGAACTTCTAGAGGATAAGTTTCTACATTTAAGTACTACTGATGATGAACTTATAAAATATTTTAAACCAGAAGATGCAGACAAAGAATTCATTAGTTCCGAAGATTATAGGGATAAAGTTATTAGATGCAAATATAAAACCACGAAATGTTTAAAAGCACGAGTTTTAGAACTACGACTTTAATTCTCAATCTCAAAGCACAGATTTTAATTATAAAGAACGCATGAATGTCAGGTTACCAAAATTATGTATTCCGAAGTTTTCTAGCGATATTTGTGAATGGCTGAGTTTTTGGAATTCATTCGAAACTGCTGTTCACAAAAATGATTCGTTAGATGAGGTAGATAAGTTTAATTACTTAAAAGCGCCTTTTTAACAGGAATTGCACTGAACACAATAGAGGGATTTTCTTTAAATAAAGAAAACTATAAATCTTCAATTATGTTATTAGAAGAGCGCCTCGGTAAAAGTGATTTATAAATAAATACCCATATGAATTGCTTATTAAGTATTTCTCCTTTAAAAAGCTCGCATGACTTAAAGTCCTTTAGAAAGTTTTTTGATCACTGCCAAATTCAATTAAGATCATTAGATACACTATGGGTAACCTCAGATACTTATGGAAAATTACTTTGTCCGCTGTTGTTAAAATTATTGCCTTCCGATCTAGTATTGGAATTAATAAATTAAATAGTGAATTTGTAGTGCAAAATCTTATAGATTTCTTAGCTAAAGAACTAAATTCGCGCTAGAAAAGTGAAAGACAACAAACAGGGGTCAGGGGAAACCCACGTCTGGGAAGAAATTATGACTCGGGAACGAGCTACAACACTCCAATCACCGCTGCCGAGTTAATAAATCAATCTAGAAAGGGGAGGAGTAGTGTTTACTGCATTTTTTGTAGTGGGGATCACTTGAGCTCTGACTGCAGGGAGGCAATTCGATATTCATTAGAAAGGAAAAAACAGATCTGTTTCAAGCATGGTGCATGCTTCAAATGTGTTAAATCAAATCATTTGGCTCGTTTTTGCAGATCCAAAGTTCTGTGTTCAAAATGTAGGGGGTTGCATGCGTTTGTTATGTACGATTCACCACATGGCCTCGCGATAAATAAAAATAAAGAACCCGATGAATCGGAACCAGAAGGCAAAAAAGAATGTTCTTTAGCAAATAGTTCATACGGACCTCTTGTAATCTTGCAAACTTTAGTTGTACGTCTTAGGGGAAAAAATAAAGAAAGATTTGTTAGAGTTTTAATAGACACTGGTTCACAAAGAAGTTATATTTCTAAGTATGCGGCTTCTTTAATGAATTTAGAATCATTCGGAGAAGAAAAAATATGTCATAGCCTTTTGGGGGGATCAGAGATTGAGGAAAATCATAACAAATATTTAATTCACGTTAGTGATATTCAAAATACGTATCATTGTAATTTTAAGGTTCTAGACCAAAACACCATTTGCTCAGGGATACCTAGAACTGATATCAGTTCTTTTGACCAGGAACTTAAAAAACGCAAAATTTTCTTAACTGATACATCACGTATAGATGATTTAATTTTTGAGAATTCCGAAAATGAAATACACATATTAATAGGAGCAGACATTGCTGGAAAGCTATTCACAGATAGGTTAACAAACCTTGCATCGGGATTAACTTGTCTTGAAACCTTGTTGGAATGGACAGTCATCGGAAAAACAGATAAAACTGAAACTTCAAATAGTTCGTTATTAGTGCTTTCTTTGCATGTTACTGATGCAAAAATTTCGGATCTCAGGACATTGGATTCTCTTCAGATAGAAGAGGATAATGTAAAGCACAATAAATTGGAAACACAGGAATTTGCTCTAGAATCTTTTAGAAAAACAGTATGTAGAGACAGTAGTAGTAGATTTAAAGTAAATTTACCCTGGTTATATCGACATCCTACTTTACAAGATGATAAAACGTTAGATCAAAAAAGACTTAAATATAGTTAAATCCATGAAATCAAAAAATAAATTAGAAGAATATCAAGAGGTTTTAACCGGTGGGGAAAAGACAGTATTACTGAGGAAATAAATCCAAATGAGAGTAATTCAAAAGGTTCGGGGGTACACTATCTGGCTCACAGAGCAGTTTTTAAAGAGAACTCTACTAAAACGCGGCCTGTATTTGCAAAAACGAAAAATTCCATATCCATAAATGATTGTGTAGAAAAAGGTCCAAATCATATTGAAATGATATCCGCTATTCTGAATAGATTTAGATGGGGGAAAATCGGGGCTATTTCCGATATAAAACAAACATTTTTGCAAATTGCCCTAAATAAAGCAGGCAGAGACGTACTACTTTTCATCTGGTGGAGTGAAGGAGAACCCCATAACCGGGTCTATTACAGATATTGTAGAGTTGTATTTGGCATATCTTGCAGCCATTTTCTGCTTGCAGCAGTTTTGAATGTTTTTGATCAAGCAGAAGAATCTGTAAATAGCACTGCTATGAAAGTAAAAAGTTTATTGTATGTAGATAATTGCGCTACTAGTGTCAATTCGGTTGTTGAGTTAAATACATTAAGAGAAGAGTCTCAAAAAATTCTAAAAAAGGCTAAATTTGATCTATGGGGAAGGAAAAATAATTTTCTTCCAGAGATAGGAAAAACTGTCACGGATGTTTTAGGAATCACAGAAGTAAAAGGGGTATCAGTTTTGGATCTCCCATGGGATAGGGAAAAGAACACTTTGTCATGCGAGTATATCAAAGTCAATAAAGATAATGGGCAAACGATAAAACGGAAAATATTGTCCATCATACACAAAATATTTGACTCGAGAGGGCTTAAGTGTCCAAATACCCTGCTTCCTAAACTATTGCTTCAAGAATGTTGGAAGCATAAGATCTCAGAGGATAAAGAATTGCCCTATAATATTGTTTATCGATTCGAAAAATGGCTAAAATATCTAGATTACTTAAAAGAGATTGCAATACCTAGACGTTTAATACCAGATTTAGACACCTCAAATAGTATCTCCCTTCATGTGTTTTGGGATGCCAGTAAGTTGGCTTATGCCACATTCATTTATGTGAGAAGTGAAACGTCTAGGAAAAAAGATAATTGGGACATTTTTGCTGGAAACCGTGAACGTGAAATTACGTTGTTAAGTGATCCCGAAAATTGGAACTTTCTGCCAGTTATTAAGAATCCAGCGGACTTACCATCGTGTGTGTGTAATGTTAAGGAACTAGCTAAATCCCACTGGTGGGAGGGCCCCCAGTGGTTAAAAAATCCTATTGAAGAGTGGTCAAAGTCGGAAATGTCTACCGATTTAGAAGTTGTAGAGAAGAAAAAAATGGAAAACCGTTGCAAGTCCAACGAATACTGACTATAAATTGGAGAATCCTTTTGATCGCTTTTCATCGTTTGAAAAATCATCCAGAAGGAAGCATTTTCTCATCCTGAAGATAAATGCTTAGTCAGTCTTCAAGCTATTGTGGTGTACCGGAATAAATCGAAGCAAGACCTTCAAAAACGATTTAAAGTGGAATATCTCGGACTGATCCTACTACTACTTCTAAATGACTCTACTTTCACTAATAACTTTCCTTTTTCAGATAGTCCAGAAACGGTTTGCCTTCCAGATTCTGATGCAGCTGTATCTATTACTCCAATAATACCAGTAGATGTTGCCATGGTCCGTATTCCTGATGAGAATGGAAGTCCAGTCCATGTTGGAGGAGCAATCAATGGACAAGATGAGATCACTCTGGATGTCAGTCCATTGACCATTCCGGATGATCCTGAACCAGCCTTTCCATTGACCATTCCAGATGATCCTGTACCAGCCTTCCCACTGACCATCCCAGATGATCCTGAACCAGAGGTGGGAGACCACAGTTACCCTTCACCAATAAAAGAACTATAAAAACTGAGTTTGGTCGGGTTGTAAAACCAGTCAATGAACAGAAAATTTAAAATAGTAGCTTTAAATTTTGGTGGGAGTGTGTTAAAAACTCTAATATGAAACATATGTAAATCGCGCTTTCTCCCACCAGAGGACGCTAGTTGCATCTGATATAAGCAAACATGCTTTTAACCAAGGCAGTTGGATTTGGAAAAACGCCCAAAAGGGTAGCGATCTGTTTCCCGCCAGCTGAATTTTTGCTATGTCTCGTGTTCGTATGTAATGAGTAACAATGTATATAAAATCCTTAAAATTAATTGTAATTAAAAACTGAATTCAGCAATTCAAAGAATCCTCCTCAAATTTTTACAATATAACAACAGCTATCAACAACAACCTCGAATACAGCAAACTGCTCTCTGCCCAGAAACCTTCACAAAAGGTAGGATAATATTTATTATTTTAAGTAACCGACCTAGATTTTGTTCAAATATTTCTAAAAAATCAAGAACGATTTTTTAACACATACACTAAAATATATTAATACAAGCGAAATAATTGAAAAATATTTTTAAAATGTTAAAAAATACTGAAAAAAGTGGAATTATATAGAAAAAAAGTTGAAAAATATTGAAAAAAGTAAATTGTTGATAGACTTGAAGGTAGAATATTTAGGTTAAGAGCATTAGTGATAAAATTTCTGTTTTTCATATTAATTTTAAAAAAATAAAAACTTTATAAATTTAAATATATATCGAAAACTTATAAAAATTTCAAAGCAAAATTATATTTATCTATACAAATAAATAAAATTGAAGTGTCTGTTTGTAATTTCAAATTAGCAACTTTTTACAAAATGCATTTAAAGGTATCATCAGAAATAAATCAGAAAATAAATTTTTAAAATTTTTGTCTGTCTGTCTGTCTGTTTGTTCCGGCTCTTCTCGGGAACTTCTGGCCCGATTTTAAAAACTCTTTCACCAATGGAAAGCTACATTATCAGCGAGTAACATAAGATATATTTTATCTCCATATTCCTACGGAAACGGGAATTATGCGGGTAAAACGTTGACGTTGCTTACTCCCCGCCAAGTTGGCGCAAAATTATGCATTTGATCAATAATGGAAATTTTAATAGAAATTTTCTCACATTTGTAGCAAATAACTGAAACATAGTGTAATTTAGCATCTTAACAAAAAGGAATTTTTAAATGGTTTTTTCTTAAACGTCTAACGTTTATTGCGTTACGTTTGTTAAATGTCAAACTCAAACTTTGAGAAATATCGCCAAGTTGGCTAAGAAGCTCTCTATTCCAACAATCCCAGATATTTTAATGCAAATTTCCCACTGCTTTTTAAAGAGGGAAACGAAATAAAGTTTTAGCAATTTGCGTGCGCGTGATATTGAAAATTCTATGATAATATTAATTGACAGTTTCATAAAAAGTTTTCATTACTTTAGTAGTTTTGATTAGTTTTGAAAGTATTTATTACTTTGAATTTTTGGAATAAGTACAAAGACTACATGGCGGAAGATATTTTGCGACGAAAACCAATCAAATATGCCTTTCAATGAACATATCTACAACAAAACGCAATAAAGGTTTTCGGAATGGTTAGGGGAAAGCTACATGATTTTGGAATGATTAGCTCTAGACGTGTCGACGGAAATGGCTTCGATATTGAAATTACTTGAGAGTTAAACTACAAATTCATAGCATTGCAACATCAAGTAACAGAATTTATCCTTCAATTAACTCCAGAACAAAGTCACGTTTTCCAACAAGTGTTACTTAAAATAGAATCCGGCAGGGATGCACTCTTTTTTTTCTCGAAGCCCCTGGAGGAACAGGAAAAACGTTTTTGCTAAACTTATTATTAATGACCATCAGAAAAACCTAGATGATAGCAGTTGCTATGGCTTCTTCTGGTATAGCCGTGATTTTACTGACCAACGGTCGTACTGCACATTCCGTTTTAAAATTATCACTTAATCTTGCATTTGAATATTCACTCATCTGAAATTTCAGAAAAAAATAGCTCTCAAGGCAGGATGCTTCCACAATGTAAGTTTTTAGAGAGGGATGAAAGTATGATGTTTCACAAGAAAGCTATAAAAGCGCTAAATCGGACTCTTCAGGATTTACGAGATAGTACAGATATTATAGGAGGAATGGTAGCTTTATTATATATTGTCTGGTGAATTCAAGTTTATGGGGAAAAGTTCAAAATTCAGTCTGAAAACGAATATGAGAGTGTATCTTCATAATGACGTAGATTCGGAACATTATGCAGAGACGCAATTAAAAATCGGTTATGGAAGTTTGGACGCAAATGCTGGAGGTTTTATTTTACTTTCAGAGAATTTTGTAATGTAGAAGAAAATAATGTAAATCTCATTGCTCAAATTTACCCGGGCTTGCAACAAAATTTAATTTGGGATCAGTGGTTGCGCGCAAGATCAACATTGGCGCATAACAATGACCATAAAATCAACATTGAATATTTAAACGACGTGCGGGGGAGGGGGAGAATTGAAGAAATATTTATCAATGAATACAATCATGGATAAAGAACAAAGTACTTCATATCCCACAGTTCTTAAATTCACTTGAACTTTCGGGTGTACCCTCACACAAACTTCAATTAAAACTAAATGTACCAGTTATGCAAAATCTCGATGCTCCTCGACTATGTAAAGGAACGAGGCCTTGGATCACAAATCTGATGCAGAATATACTTGGTGCCAATATTTGAACTTATGTCATGAAAAGGGATAATATTATCATACCTCGAATTCCAAGTATTCCCACTGACCTACCATTTCAATTCAAAAAAGTTCAATTTCCAGTTTTACTGTTGCTATTAACAAAGCTAACATTTCAGGTAGCAGGGGTGCATTTTGAAAAACAATGTTTTTTCCATGGCCAACTATATGTAGCCTAATAGGTGTGTCCAATGCCCAAATCTTCACATATTTGCAACTGACGGAAGAACATGTAATATCAGTAATGTGTACAGTAGCATCTTAGAATAATATTCTGTTTTGAGTTCTTTTAAAGAGGAATTATATATTAAACGTAGATACTTTCGATTTTTACAAATATTAATAGTTTAAGTTATTGAATATTTGTTGTTAATTATTATAATAAATTACGTTTTCAGTTTTTTTAACTAAGCTCAATTTTACAATTTTTATATTTTATGGGTTCCAGTCAAGCAATAAAAAAATACCCATATTATATTATTTACTTTCTAATGATAATGATTTTGACTTTGACAGTTATTTAAAGACATCAACGCGAGCGGAGCCGCGAGTAAAAGCTAGTCTTATACTTGTAATAAAAATAATAACACAAACACAAAATATAAGAACAATATTGTATTTATTCAAAATCTAGAAATTTATTCTTACATTATATCTTTTTTTTAAAATATTGATGCAATCTGAAATAATTCTGTTTGCTACGAACAAATTCATATAAAATATAATTCATTGAAAAGCCTTTACTGATTTTCAACAAGAAAAATATACAATAATGACCACATAGAAATAAGGAATATCCCTTGGCTAATTCATTTCTTCTATAAATAAAGTCCTTCAGAATTCAAAAAAAATTTCCTTTTATAGAACAATATGATAAAAGAAAACTATTATTTATATCTAAAATAAAAAAAAGCATAATACAAAAATCGTTGAAATAAACAATAACACAATATTCTAACAGAAAACTTTATTTAATCTTATATTTTTTTTTTTAAAAAAAAGCATTTTATGAGAAGCATTTAATAAATACAGTCGACAAGTGTATGCATAAAATGAAGAGGAAAAATTTACATTTAAACATAAAAGAATAACATATATACAGAAATCAATATCTATAAAAAACTATATAAATAAATTCTCATTTATATAAAATATTAACTTTTATTTATATGACAGTTACCGAAAGCTAAAGGCGTAATACAATCTTCAAGAATATACCTTTTATCATCGAAGGGGCAAATAAATTTTTTTTAACTTTTTTACAGAATGTATTTGATGTATAGAACTGTTAATGGATTTAAACTCTTCACGACTTCTACATTTATTTATGAGGCAATTTTTAGTCTTCATGAGAAATTATACTTTTTAAAATAGATCTATGTACCACTTTTGCTGTATTTTTTTCTAAAGTTAATGTTTTTCTGCTGTACATTTTTGTTTTGAGACCTACGAATTCTGTTGTTACCATCCCATTTAACTCATCTCTTTCCTTTTTCCGTGAACTTTATTATTTAAGGGATTATAAAGAAAATTATTTGGAGGATAGCTAGCTGGTATCAAATTCAATGGAATTATGAAACATATTTTTATATATATCTGAAGTTGAAATATTATAGCACATAGAATTTGTATCTGTAAATAATAATTTGGCATAATTTCCATACATCATTTTGATATAATTGTGATGAAAATTATACATTAAAATTTTGGAAATGTGTAAAATTGAAAAACCAACATATATGGGTCTGTTCAATAAAAGAGAAGCAAGTTTTCTTTGAATAGATACAAGGTCGTTATTAATTATTTTATAAGCATGAAATGCTGGAGATGCTATCAATTTCTTAGCTCTTTTCTCACTATTCACCAAATCAATCTGAACTCTATTGCGTAAATTTTCCATTGCTTTACCAAACACGGCATTGTTTAAAAGTTTAAAGAGATCTTTTTCAAAATTGTTATTTGCTCGTTTTCGATGTTCAGCATTAAAATCAATATAATTTTTTAACCAAGAACTTTGTTTGAATTTTATGTATTTTTTAAACCTTTAAACCGAATTGTACATAGAACTTTAAACTTCTATAATGAAGAACATATTTAGTTTTATTTCCTAAGTTAGGAACCAATTTTTCTACAGATTTCGATTTTAAAATACTAAATTCTTTAGCAATATTTTTAGTATAGGGGGGAACCAGAGACACTTACTTCAATTTTTTCCGGAGCTAATGGATAGCAGTTATGCAAATCGCTCAATTCATCTGTGGATATTCTAAGTCAACTTCAAATATATAACCTATATCCGAATCGTCTGGTACATCCATGAAATTAACATATTCATCAGTCCAGGAAAAGTCGTATGTAGGCAAATTTTGCGACATTGCCCAACCATATAGATTGCTTGCGTCTAAATATATAATGTAGCTATTAGGTAAGCTTGAATCATAGGTTGGTAAATACGCATTGTTAGCCTTAGGGTAGCGATGACCAATCATCGCAACACCTCCGCGAATTCCTTTTTCGATGAATAAGTGCATGTCTATATCAGTTAAAAGCTCTAATCGTACTTTTATCATTTTAAGACATGCTTGTCATGCCAAAACAGGAGCCGTATATGTATGACATGGATCAATTTGGTAGTAATTCTGGCATAAAGTTCTAAAGTTTTCAAAAATATCTGAAAATAATAATAGATCTACTGTTACATACAGATCATGATAATCTCCCAATACGCATTTGAAATATATTCCATATAGGGTGAGCATATTCGTAGTCTTCTCTGGATCGATTTTCATTTATTAGACTGTTGAAAAAAGCTCATTGAGGAGGGAGCTGCGTTTCATAAAATTTAGAAAAGGAATCAAAATATTCATATGGATAGCAACCTTTTCTAGTGATAAATTGTGCATTACTTCCAAAATACCTATTGCAAAGATGAAATTGGCAGGGCTTTAAGTTTTGAGCAAGTTTCTCTTGAGAAGCATTTAAAAATTGAAAAGACTCAATGAGAGAGAGAAACACAATGAGCTCAGAGTAAAAGAAATAAACTTTTCACTATTTTCGGGAATGCATTGAATTCTCTTGTCTTTGAATTTACCAATTCCTTGAATTAAAAAGTGTCCGTCATAATTTCGTAAATTATGAATAACGACAGGAATGTAATTTGAAATTTAAATTGCAGCTATTGTGTGCCGCTCCTCTGTAAGCTCCGGTTAGATGATCGTGGTCCCTTACGGCGTCTCCATTGAGAGGATTTTCACAGATGCTGCATTGTGTGGAAGATTTGAAATTTTCTTCCTCCATCGGAGAAAAAATCATAGGCTTGATACAACGCAAAGTATCCAGAATTGATTTTTCTTCATCTAAGAGCTTTGTAAGAAATCCATCTATGACATTTTTTCCCTCTAAAAACTGTAGGAGGTTTGATCATATCATTCCATCTGGTCCTACAATAACATACGCAAAACCACATGGAATATGCTTCGCTATTGATTCAGTTGATGAAATCTTAGGGTCTTATTCACAAGAACTTATCTTTTCTAAAATGCATTCCAGGTCGGCGTATATCACATATGGCACGGGTAGCTTGAATTTATGATTGCTAAATTCAAGCCATTTTTCCTCTTGTGTCGGCATTTTTATTTTTTGTACATTATGATTTTGACAGTCTTCTTGATGTTGATTCAATAATTCTTCATTGTTAAATCGAAGAAGGCAATAATCGCAAAAAAACACTTTGTGTTTATAATTTGTCAAATGATTTAGTAAGCTACTCATATTAGTTAATATAGTATAATGTTTCTTGCTTCCTTGAGATATTAGTAATAAGTTTATATGTTTGTTACTTCTTGTTGACATAGTAATTCTTAGAGGAAATATTTCTCCTTCTAAGCCAAAAACATTTATTGATATATTATTATTCCTTTCAAATTTACCTATTTGTGATATGGGTGTATGAAAATCAATACCCTAACAATTAATTTCTTTTTCGAAAGAAAGGTAATTATTAATTCGTTCGGCTTGAACGTTCACAGGATGAAGCGCAGCTAAAATGCAGCATAAAAAACATTTTTCATCGCTGTTTTTTATATTTATTACAGCTTTTTTCTTCGCTCTAATTTTTTGTAAGGGTATGTATGAAGAGGCTGCTAGTGGTTGATAGACACATGTTTTTACTTCCAAATGTAGAATTTCATCTAAAATCCATCCACTTCCTCTTCCCTCGAATTCTTCACATGATGATAATATTTTTAAACAAGCTTCTGTTACTTTTTTTTTCAGGTGATTCATTTAAGAGAGTTATTTCGCAAATTGACCGAAAATGAGATTCACATTCCTATTCTTCGGTTTCTGCAGTTTTTCTAACAAAACGAACCTTGACGCAAATATACCACTTGATACCTTTCTTTTCCTTGGATTTATTTTCAACTATTCTTATAACTTCTTCTTTAGAATTCTGGAGGTAGCCATGTAAATTCTTCATAAAGTTCGAGTCGGTTGAAATGGTATATGTTTGAAAAGTATTAAAACAAGCACGACTTCTGGTGTTCTTTCTTCAGTAGCAGGAGCCTCATATCTTAATGGTCCAGATTGAGGAGAAGAATTAAGTCTTTGTTTTCAAAGATGTTCGCTCTAGATACTTCATGCAACTTTAGATGAGGTTATCGGATCTGGCAAAGTTTTTATTGCATTTGTTTTCATTAGTTACATGGACATTCCTTTTATGTCTTTTCATGTTCTTCTTACATTTAAGTCTTATTACAATCAGAACAAGAAAATATTTTATCTTCATCGACATCATCTTCGAACGGAGAATTTAATTCAGATGATGTTTAATCTACAAAGTCACTTGTTGCAAACATTTGGGTATTAATAGGAGAATCAGAATTTTCAAAAATTTCTTCAACAGACTGCATTTTTTAGAAAAGTAACGAGAAATGGAGAAATCTGTATTTTATAATAAAGCGATAAACATGAACCAATAGGAAATCAACGCATATCTTATAGCTATGTATGCATGTAGGTTAAGTAGTTCTTATATACCGATAAGATACCTAGAAGGATAGATTAAATAAGCAATTTTTGAAAAGAATCTTATCGATAAAATAAGAATACATAGCTGATGTCGTTTGGGACTTTCTGTCTCCGAGAAGGAATTATGATAACAAATAAGAAAGTGTTATTCGCAAAGCTAACAACGTGCATTTCTAAAAGATACTAAACAAATACACCAAAATTTTATCCTTCAGACGGGGCGTTAGCAGTCTATGAGAAGTAAAAATTCAAATAAGCAAAGAACATCAAGAGTTGTGAAAGGAATCTTATCTTTAAAATAAGAATATGTAGCTGATATCACAGGGTTCGAAACTCAACTTAAGAATAAATCTAATTCTGCACGTATAAATTAAAATCAATCATAGATGGCACCACTAATAAATATAATTTTAAAAAAATAGTTTTTAAATAATGAAAAGCATTTATTGAAACGAAAATATCTCTGACTATCATTAAGTTCCATTTTTTCAAAAAGTTCATCCCCTTCATCAAGATTAAA
>BMAO01008012.1:0-17053 GCA_019973975.1 Trichonephila clavata | reverse complement strand
ACGTTAAAACTGTGGTATATCGTCCACAAGCTAATCAAACAGAAAGAGTTAATCGCACTCTTTTAAAAATGATTTCGAGTTTTGTCGCGGATAATCACACTAACTGGGATCAATTTCTGCAAGAGTTCGGATATGCTATTAGGACAGCAGTACATGAGACAACGGGTAAAACACCGGCGGAATTATTTTTAGGTCGAAATTTAATCACCCCTTTTCAAAATTAGTTATGGTAACTGATGGATCAGATTTAGTTTGTGGGAACATAGAAAGGTTGTTTGAGGAGGCTAGAATTCATACAAAGCGCCAGCAAGAGAAGTGGGCGAAATATTATAATAAAAAGAGGCGTGAAAATAATGTGAAAGTTGATGATCTAGTATTAGTTCAAACTCACCCGTTAAGTTCGACAAGTAAGAAAATAGTAGGTAAATTTATGCCAAAGTTTGAGGGCCCATATAAAGTTCTGAGTGTAAAAAATAATAATTTAGTAATATTAAAATTTGGTAAAAGAATAACGGTTAATGTGGACCAGGTGAGAATTTACCATCAAAGAGAAGACAGTGTTGCCGAGTCGGAAAGTGACAATAGTAGTGATCATGGTGCAGTGGCATCAGTCAGGTCGGATGATGGGTAGTCGAGATTGTGCAATCGGAGAGTGATAGGGGTTGTCGTAGAGGATCGAAATCAGGAAATTTAAATGGTAGTAGAGATATAGTTGCGAATAGACGCGATGGAGTGGAGGTGAGAAAAAAAACGTGGACGGACGGAATCTGCTGTTCTTCGGGGGGTGACGCGTATAATTTCAGAAAAAAACCCCTATTAGACTGAAAGAGAGAAAAGAGGAAGACCAGACTCTTGGAGAGATAATATACAAAAGAAGAAGAGACCAGAGGCCCGGTATCCCGAGACAAGAGAAAGATTTCCTCGCAATGCCGTCTCACCCCTCCAGAAAGCGGTATAGAAAGGTGGAAGAAAATAGTTCTGAAAGAGCAGTTCCAGGACCATCCCAAAGATTCAAGTACAACTGACCTCATCAGGAAAGGAGCTGTCCATACAATCTTCGAGCCGACGTCGAGTGGACAACAGCCAAGTTCCAGTTCTCACAAACTAAAACAACGCCTCAGCAGGAGCATATCAACTTCAACGGACTCGATGGAAGAGGAGACCAAGAAGGTGGGAGCGTAGAGAGGACAACGCTAGACAAGGTCATCCAGCACAGAAGCCATGTTGGAGACAAAGCCTATGCAGACTGGATCTAAAGACTAGCCAGGTTGTATAATTCTAATTGTTTATTTTTCCTCTGACAGACAGTTCGGAGTATTTTCCATGTGGGCTAGTCTATTTTTTTTGTAAATTAACCTACAAAAGTTACTGCGATTTGTGTATTTTCATATCGGTTGAAAAAGCTTTTGTATTTAATTTTTTTTCCAAATTGTGGAAAAAAATTTGATGAATTGCAATTGTTTTGCTACACATTAAAGACGAGGCTTTATATGTGAGATTACTTGTATTGTTTGTTGTAATATATTCTATGTAAAAAATGTATATATATTTTGTGTGTAATTATTAAGATGTATGAATAGTGTCTGGTTTCTGGGCGCGGCGTAATTAGGAATACTAACAAAAAACATTAACAGCGCAGCGCGATTGATTGGGAATTTTTTGAAAATGAAAACCAGATGAAGATTATTTTGTTATGAAAACTATATATATATAATATAATGTTTGCCATATTTTATGTCAATAAGGAAGTTGTATAAAAGTTCTGTGCATTTAATGTCATGTTTTAGAAAAAATTGACAAGGTTTCCTTTCAGGGCAGCAGTCCCTGAACATAGTGATGCGATGAAAACTTTGATGTCGTGAGAAGATATTAATGTAAAATTTTATATTTATTAGCACTTAAGTAAAGTGCATGATCAGGGTTTTTTCCTGGAAAGGTTTTCCCCTGATCTTCGCCCGAATGGGATGCACTGTAGGGATTGTATTTGTAAAGTTCAATAAATTAGAGTGGAGTACCCCTTTGAGTAGTCATTTCTGTGTGCTAGTTTAATTAAAGTTTCTAACTTAGAGAGTTAAAATTTTCTGCAATTCAGTTTTCAGGCATTAAAGTTCGTGAGTTAACTTTCTACAAGTTCAGTTTTTAGGCATTCTAGAGTAGTTAAAATTTTGTGCAGGTTCAGTGTTTTTCAGATGTTAGGTAAATTAAGCGAGTTCTTGCAGGTCGTTTAGACCTTCAATAAGTCACGCTTTTTTTCTCGGAGGGGGGTTGTGACGGGTGCTTACGCGTTTCACTAACCTTCTCTCAAATCTTTAAAGATTGTATTTATTTTAACCAATCCCGCCGAGAGCCAAAAGTGTGACTTATGCAAACAAGATAGTTTCGGGTTTAGCGAGTTCGAAAAAGATATAAAAGGGAGAAATGAAATGAAGAGAAGAGATGACTACGTGGTTTGATAGAGGATAACTACGAGGTTGATTAAGAAGGTGATTCTGAGAGATTAGTTTAACTAGTGAAGTATATTCGCCGGAGGAAGATTGAAAAAGGTTCATTAATTCGGTTCGGACGGAACTGAAGATATCAAGGATTGAAGCCGCTCCTTAGAACACACCAGTATTTCAGAAACCTGCCTTAAAAAGGTATCAGGTCAGTTATTTTCATAAATTAGATATAAATGCGTAGTTTGATTGTATGCGTTATTCTCCGTGGTTTCAGTTAGTATTCCGTCGTTCATAATGGTATTCTTATCGCACTCCACTGTAATTTGTTGTTCTTAAAGTTTGATTAATATTTGCGTGTTTCTCTATTAAGAAAGATTAATAAATAATATTGATTTATTAATTAAGTAGTCGTTAATCATGAATCCAACATACCCAAATTTAGATAATATGCAAAGGGGAGTTAATAATCATAGGGGTAGTGAGAGACTACGACAGACTTCATTTTAAAATCCATCGTAAGAATGAAGCTGTTCAAAAATTAATTTAATGAAAAAGAAAATATGTGTGTATGCTTCTTCGTAATTTTCAAGTTTTCGTTATCGGACTATAAAAATAAAACTGAAAAGGTCACAATATACAACTGATTATTATCATGCTCTTCTTTGTTATATATACCTTCCCCTCTCCCATTTTCAAATTAATATTCTCATTGATTCTCCTTTCCAGGTTTTTTTAATTTAACTTTCCCACATATACCCAAGCACATACAGTGCATACTAGCAATGCACATATGCATTGCATAAAAATATTTTAATATCAGATGAAAATGGCTCTATCAGAAAATTATAATTACGATGTATCGCTTAAAACTATAGAATTCATCAGCTAAGTTGCATATCTGATGCTCAGAATATCTCATATTTCCCGCTTCAAATTAAACAGCATACACCATTATAATATGGAAAAAAAATTATAATATATTTGCTATACGTTGAAAATTATCGTTGATGACTATTTCTATTTCCAGTTGTACAATATGGCTCAAGAGTTTTCAGTGACAGAAATTCAAATTAGTGCACATTATTTGCTACAAATGTTTTAAGGTTTTCTTAAAATATAGTTGAGTATTTTATCGAGGAATTATAGAATTTTACTGGAAGTTTACTCTAAATCAGTTGTTCTTAAAGTGTGGTTTGCGGACCCCTAGGGATCCACAGTGCCTTTTAGGGTATCCGCGGAGTTTCTCATGCAATGTTTAGATTTCTCTCTTTTACAGACTCTGAAAAGTCTCGTGAAAAAGTTGAAAAATGTGCCATGCTGGACTAGATCATTAAATTATCCCCAATCAAAAAATTATACTAGAACATGTGTTTGATCAAGAATATTATTAAGTCGAGGATGAATGTGTGTGTTAAAAATCTTGGAGGTTAGCGACGTCACGCTGATATATAAAGAGGGACTATATTGATCGAAAGTTTAAGCACCACTGCTCTAAATTATGCATTCCATCAAACACAACGATTTCTCATATCATTACAATTAAGATAGTTTTCGGTGCAATATTAATACCAAAAAGTAAAACATTCTAATTTTTAAATAAATAATTGTTTTTCAAATGACGATGAACAAATAAGTCATTGTTTTGCTTCTAGACTTAGAAATATAAATAAAGTTTACCTGAAAAAGAATTATCAATACTTAAAAGTAATGCTCAGTGTTTATAGGTGTTGCAGAACAAAAGTATACTTAATTTTAAAATATTACAGATTTAAATAATGAATGATATTATGGGGAATAAAAACACTCTGCATTGTACGGATAACTTAAAATCGTGCATGCCTTGACAGGGAAAAATACATTTTAAGAATTAATTCATTATTAAGGTGACTGCCTACCTTTGGAGCTATTTTTTTTTATTTATAAAAACAACTTTTTGAAACAAATTGAGCGTTTTTAGGTAGAAAAATAGAAAAAAATATGTAAATACATGGAACATTTAAAATAAATATTGTACTTTTAGAAAAGTTGGTTGTTTTCAAGGAAATTTTACCAAATTTGTACTAAAATGGGTAACTAAGTATAAAAAAATTCTAAAACAATTATCTTAATTTTCTTTATACACAGCATACACACTATAGTGCTCTTTAAAATGAACCAAAATCTAAGAGAAATACTAAAATACAAAAAATTACAGGCAATTATACATCGTAACACGAAGATTTTGATATTTTTTTAACTTTTTCTTTATAAAAGCTACCCTAAATAAAAAACTATTTGATCTACAACAAAACTTATGGTTCACTTTATGAAAAATAGTATAAAAAACATTAACACAAAAAAATTTTAAAGCATTCTTTTGTTTGGTTCTTATAACATAATGTGTTTTGGTAAAGAGTCTCTTTCGAAAACAAAGTTTTGAGAAAAAATCATTTAAAGTTTTATGTTACAGTAAAAAGGTACATATACTTTACAAAATTTTCTAAAATTCACCAGGATGATATTTCATCCTGGTGCAAACCTTTTTTCTTTCGGTGAGCTCGTGTTTTTTTCTATGTTAATTTTGTAAAGGGTAATGAATCTCTTTCTGCGTCGTTAATCCATCAATAGTCATACAATTTTAATACACGCGTATCATATAGCTACCAACATTTAACCCCAGTTTATTTACCACTTTCAATAAGCCACTAGTTCCTCCGTTAATTTGTAGAACTGCTATATATATATGCCCCTAATTGCAAGTTTGGAGTTCAACAAAGTTTTGTTTAGGAATTATGTTATACAGAACACCATTGAAGGCCTCATTGGCATTTGGAGTCATTCCATGTAAAAACTTTTCTAAAAGGTTTTGATCACATAGTTTTAAGTAGAGTGGTTTAACGACATTTATAATAATTTGTGGGAGTCTATGGGTTTTAGTAGTGAATATTTTACCAAATGCTTTTGTTTTTTGAAATTTGCGCCAACTCTCTGTTCCCGTTGGGCATTGACCATGAATATGCTTTTCAATACTGGAACAGCAGTGATAAAACGCAGAAATAGCTGACCCTTGTATGTTTACCAACTTTTTTGTATTACTGCAAATTACTATTTCGTAATAATTTTGCAATTTGTCGATAAAATTGTCCGTCAATTTTAACTTTCTCCTAAACCTTTTAATGACTTTTTAAACTTTCTACGATGACTCCCAACTCTTTTCTGCCCAATACATTATAGTTTATTAACTGTATTAGGAGCGTACATATTTTTTACGGATTCATATGTTTTGGAATTCCCATCACCATAGTAATCAGCGTACTGCAATTTACTAAGATTCTCTGATCCCTCAAATATGCGACATGCTCCTACAGTCTCCATGCAGAACCCTTATGATTGCAACAAACATGTGCATTAGAAGCAGAACCTGGAACTTTAGTCTGCTTTGAACATATTCTACAAAAATGTGACATTATTTCGATGTTTAAAATCTTTTCTGTGACAATGGATAAGCAACTGACACAACTATTGTGACGACGAGTAACCACCCTTCGGCAGAATAGAATAGTGGCTGAAACACTAGAATTCTACTGCTGGATTCAAAATATATTATTTTTTGTTATTATTCTGTATTCAGCATTTCTTAAATGCGCTTCTATCGTATTTTGAGTATTTTAAAAATATTTCCGAATTCTTATGTATCTTATGGATGTAATATTTTTAACTCCCTAATATCATGAAGTAAATATATCGGAAGTAAAATTTGAATGGAAACATTGTTATTTTATTACATTTGTCTTGAAGCTTTTCCTTATTTCCTTGGAGGATACAAAATTTAAATATTTCGTAAAAAAGTCTGGAAATAAGTTATTTAATTTCAGTCACTAAGAATAGATTTGCAAATTCCTGGTCCTTAATTGGTTTTGAATCCAGACATGGAAAATTCCATTAAATTATGTTTCTATATCTAAATCTCTTTAAGAGAATCCCTGGTAGTAACATTCTAAAAATTCTCCTGAGACACGGAATGTATTCAAAAGATTTAATTTGAAATTAAAGTTCGACATTTCAATTTGCTTTGTTGATTCCCAAGAGAATTCTTTGTTCTTTGGGCAATAGGACAATCTAAAATCAATGATCAAAGTAAAGATTACTGCTTTAAAGGTCATGTTGTGCCCATTGAGAAGGTTGTTTGATGTGGATGTATATAAGGAGAGGATGTGAAAACATTGACACTTATGAACTCTTCTCATCTCTTCCGGAATCAAACTTCGGAAACCAAAGTAAGTACTCCTTTGGTTCTCATATTATTGCTCCGATATGTCTTACGATGTTAAAATTTCTTTTTATAATATTTTAACACTTTTTTATATTTATAGCATTATTTTAAGACAATTTTATGAATATTTTTTCATCTATATATCTGTATGTACTTGTGTTTATTTATAAGAATATATCTATGTACGAGTGTTAATTGGCAAGGATATCTCTCTCTCTCTCTCTCGCTCTACGAGTATTTAATTTATAAGAATATCTCTATTTCTACGAATGTTTATTTTTTAGAATATCTCTATCTACAAATGTTTATTTCTTTAGAATATCTGTCTCCATAAAGGAACTTTATTATAATATCTATTACTGAACCAAGTCCCAGTTTCAAAATGATGTTTCTCTAGTTACAACATAGCAGTAAAATATTTGTAAAATATTATTTCTTATTTCTTGTTTCTATTTTCTTAAAAGAGCTATCACAAACTACTTTCCAATATTATTCTTAAATATCGTATTTATGGTTTATGTCTTGTGGTGGAACATTCCTTTGAATAGAAAAACAGACTGAAAAGAGCATCGAGGGTTTTAAACAAAAAAGATATTTTAAAATTTCTTTTCAGTTAATTGAATCGAATAAAAAAATTTTGAGTTTAATCTTTTGTCCAATTAAAATTTGTATCAAAGTTTTCTTTAACATATTTTGGCTAAATGTAAAATAATAAAAGTTTCCAATTTATAATTTTTAAAAATGTTCTCCATCGAATTTCACTGTTAGTATAATTTATTTTTGCTGAATTTTTGATTATCAAACATTTAAGCATTAAAGCAGTTGTAATAAATAAATTTCTTTTATTGTTCATTGAAATATACTCATAAGGCACACTCACATTTAAGTTTTATTCATTTTATTCTATGCAAATGTTAAAAGTTTTAAATCAAGCATGTGGTTCAGTAATTTACTTTCACAAACAATCTTTATCACATTCTATCACTAAATCATTTATCTAAAAATAATAAATAACTGAAAAATGTAATAGATTAATGTAATAAAGCTGGATCGCAAATCCATTGAAAATATCTTTAATATAAATAAATAAATAACAAGCAGAAATAATATTCCTCATCTGAGATTTTTTTCTTTACCTGTGAGTAAAGTAAACAAAATGTAAGTAAAATGATAGGTGATTATCCTTGAAGCGATCTGCAGAGAAATATTTTTTTGTATCTTTATCTTTCTTATTAAGTTTTTAAATATAAATCAATGTCGAGTCTTCAATTTTAAGTAAGATATTAATAACTTATTGAAGTTAATTTGAATAAAAAATAATTTTAAATTCAAATGATTGAAAACTTTTTAGAATACATTCTGCTTTGCTAACGTAGCTCAACAAATACTTTGTTCAAAACACTTAAAATAAACTAACATTTCATCAGCAGGATGGAATGTTAGCTCGTACCAACTGGTTGCTATTCATTTAGGTGGGTCACCAATCAATGCCATTCAATTCTTTTTAAATAAGGAATATTTTTAGAATAAATTTATTGATTTATTTCTCTTAACATTTAACAATCAAATTGGAAGAAGTTATAGTTAAGAATTTTTTAAAAAAATGGCTAATACTTTTGGTGCATAACTTTTTTTTAATTCGCCAATTAATTATTTTTTTAAAATACTCCACGAAAAGGTATATTTAAGTTTCTTTGAGATTTAGACGAAAAGGGGGGGGGGGAGTGTTCAACGTTTATTAATGAAATAATGGTTTAATGGGTAGGGAAATATTTATGAAAGGAATTTGAAGTTCTTAAGTTGAAAATCATTATTTATAGGATAGTTTTTCCCTCGAAGTTTTGATTAAAAGTATATACTTTAGTTATGCATTTCATGATTAATGCAGCTCAAGAGCGAGATGAATCTCTAAATATTACTTACTGATGTACAGAAGTTATAAATAAAGAAAATCAAATATTTAATATAAAATTTTAATCAAAGAAATACTTGATTAAACTTTTCCCTTGTTTTACAGAGGTAAGGCAAAGAGGCAAAGCTACTTAAACTATCAAAACAATATTTTAACTGTAACTTAAAATGAATAAAAATGAATGTCTTGATGTAATATTTCAAGCAGATTAATTCATATCTATTTATTTAACACATATTAATAATTATGAATGATTTGCTCTTGATTCTCGAGAGTCGTCATTTCTTGAGCAAAATTATTTAACTTTTTCTTATAAAGGAATCTGTTTTGAAAATATTGTAAAAATTGTTAGTAATAATATAAACAAATAAATATTAATTAGTTGCCAAGTGCACTTTGAGATCAGAATCATTTAAAGTTTTAATAGAATCTATTTCGAAATTTCCTCTTAAGGTACTTAGATTAAAGAAAAGTTACAAAAAATCGTTTAATTTTATTCATAAAGAATTCCATTCTGTGTATTTACAAATACAAAAAAAATTCTTTTGAAATAATTTATTAAAAATTTTAACTTTTCGAAGCAGAATCATTGGAAATGAAAACGTTTACCTCACTAAATATCTATAATGAAGCTAATACTAGTGGTGGTTTATGATATTTTCCGAATAAATACTAAAAAATCTGTTCATATTTAATTAAGTAATTCGGAATTAAAAGATAATAAATCGGCATCATATATAATTTCAACACTGTATTACCTTTTTTTCTAAACAATATATTAAATAGATAAATAGATTATTAATAAATAATAGGTGTGTGATACTCTTCTACATAGTATTCTAAAAGAGCTATGAAAACTAATTTTGAATTAAATAACAGAACTTTTACTGTGTACAACATACTCGTACAATACAAGCTAAAAATGACTTATATGTACACCTTTATGATTTGAAAAAAAAGGGGAAATCCATTCATACATTTTAAGAACAAGAAACAAAAATAGGATAACGCTTATGTAGAAAATCAACATCCATTAAAATAAATAGTTCATTCAGTAGCACTTAACAAAAAACTGTTGTTGCAATTTATAAATAAATTATGCGTTTCTACACGAGATCTTTTCATCGTTTTTCTAAATTCCAGATATGAGTGTCCAAAGTATAAGCATATTTTTCTGCAATTTGAGTAATAAGTTGTCAAAGTTATATGGTATGAATTCCGTAAAAAATACAAAGAAATGCATTTAACATGCAATGCTTTAAAAAACATATATATGAGTAAAGAGGAATATAAAAACACAATTTAACAGAAAATTAAGCAAATGCCAGATAAGACGATTGGCCATTACTTCAACAGGCAATCAGCTTTCATATATTTCTCAACAATACAATCTAAGTCATTTAGTGTAGAACACTGGTACATATGAGCAGCTGTCGTATAGCTTTTACAGAATCAGGTGAATTAGACAAATTAAATACGAAACAAATAAGCACTTTCGTGTGTGATCAAGCCTTATCAGGACCCTACAGAAGTATGAGATGAATCCGAAACGAAGTAAGTCTTACATAGGACATTCCAGGACTTATTCCACAATATATTTAACTAAATTCCTTTCATTGTACAACCCGCTGTAGGATTTCATATCTGAAAATAAAATATTAAATATTTGCATAGAAGAAGCTTTGTTAAAACTTTGACAGATTAACGATAAGGGAGGATACGATTGCGTAATCTAGAATCAATTCTGTATAAAATCACTATGAACATTAACCGTTATAAATTATTTCAAGAGAATGACTATTATTGAATACTTCGAAATAAAATTATGTCTCAATAACTGTATGAAATAAGGAGTATATGTAAATAAGGAGTGTTGCGTTCTAGGGACTTGATTTAACTCTTAAGCAATCAAAAATGTTGGATGTTAAATTGAACAAGGCTCCAACAAACAAAGTTGATCTTCATTAATATGTTCTATTATTTTATAAGATTTCAAATTATATAATTTCTCCTTTGTTAAAAGTAACTTTAATCTCTGGTTTTATTTTAAATAATTTGTTACTCTTTTTAGCTGTTTTCACAGTAACGAAAACATATGTAGAAAAAAAAGCTTAGGCTGGTAACTAGCAAAAAAGTTTTTCAAAAAAGCTACAAATGCCTCTTTAACATGCATCTTGAATTTCGAAATATCAGAACAATATAATTTTTTTTATGTTCAAGTGCATATAGTTTCACTTTCTTTGGTACTGGTAAACTTCTGCCAGCCATTATGATAATAAAACAGCTGTAAGGTGTAATGGAAGTCGTTATATAATGATGTGCTGGTCCGTTCCTAAAATGCCAAAAAATATTTTCATACGAGGCTCAAAATTCTGACGATTATATAAATTATGTAAAACCTATTTAACTTTAAAACTTATGTATTTCTTATATATGTTTGAGACATTTAAGGTTGAAGATTTACGAGAAACTTGAATCCGCTTTTAATGTAGTAATACACACTACAAAATCATAAATTTTTAGCATTAATATTCTTTCGACCGGTCTAATAATTTCAAATATAAATACTATAAAACTTGACCAAATTTAGAACATTTAAGTCTTCTATTTACCTCTCATTTGAAATTCATATACATGATGGCTTTAACGAAAGTTTTATTTTCTTTTTAAACCTCTATAATCTAGAATATATCCCTATCAATCAAATAACTTGTATCCGATAGAGCTAAAAACAATGACGGCACTTTTGGAATTTCATTTTCTTCCAATTGAGAATGTTTTGGAATATCTTTAAAAGATCTAAAAACTAACTAAAAAAACTAAAATATAAAAAGAAAGGAAAAAAGAATTGTTGAGTACAAATTCTTCAATTCTATTTCAGAAATGAAAAGATAAAAACAAAATTTGATACAAATTCTTCAATTCTATTTCAGAAATGAAAAGATAAAAACAAAATTTGAGTACAAATTTTGTTATTTTTTCTCTCTTTTGAGTGTTCTTTATTACATTTAGGTCAAATAATTAAAATATAGTAAGAATCAATGTAAAACAGTATAGAGAGAAAAGTAGAATTTTCATAGAATAGATATTCCATATCACTTGTTTTAATTTAAAATGGCCGGTAGAAAAGAATCTTCATACAATATCACTATAATTTGAATATAAGCATGACTAAAGTTTGCAGAAGTTTTCAACTGATCTCATGTATAGCTCTATACTAATAGCTAATTCATCTTCTAATCCTGAGTTCCAGTTATCTTTACATTATCTGTTTGTGATGAATAAATTAAATTGAAAAACCCATGCGCCGTAAACCGAATCAGTTTTAAAAAAAACAAACGACAAGAATTATTTTAATGCAATTTATCACAAGAAAAATACTTTAAAATTAATGATACATATTTTTCTTTCAGAATGACAAAACTCAGAGATATTTTACTGGCTGTAGTAGGATTGATGGAGCTTCAATTAATGCTCTGCGTGGCAGAGGATATGGATATTCCAGAAAGACTATACCATCCTTCTTTTATTCTCGCCAAAGAAAACAGTCGCCAAGACGAAATTCCTCTTCTAAGCCGCATTTCTGATGATGAAGATAACGAAATACCAGACACCATCGCCGAATGGAAGCATCAGTTTAATGAAAAAAGAGGATTTGGCGAAAAGCGAGGATTCGGTGAAAAGCGGGGATTCGGTGAAAAACGGGGATTTGGAGAAAAAAGAGGATTTGGAGAAAAAAGAGGATTTGGCGAGAAAAGAGGCTTTGGCGAAAAAAGAGGTTTTGGTGAAAAAAGGGGATTCGGAGAAAAACGAGGGTTTGGGGAGAAAAGAGGATTTGGAGAAAAAAGGGGATTTGGTGAGAAGAGAGGGTTCGGTGAAAAACGAGGATTTGGCGAAAAAAGAGGCTTTGGAGAAAAACGATCCCATGATGATTCTTCACCATACAACGACAATGTAGTTGCTTACATTACGCAATGGATGCACGTTTTGAAGCCCGAAGAAATTGCCAGATTTAGAGGGGAACATTTCCTACATCCATCCGAATTTTATCAAGGATAAAGTTAAATTGACTGCCAACTGAATTTAGGATTCAATAAACAAAAAAGAGAAAAAAAATGAATGTATGAATCGAATGCCCGCATGTAAATAAAATTTAGCATTCGATTACACTAAAATTAAATATGTATTGAGGCCCGAATTACCTAAAATTTTTGAATTTCACCTCTTCAGAAATAAAACATTTTGTAATGTTCAAATTACACCAATAAATATTTTGCGATCATGAATGTTTTGAGTTTTGTTATTTTTTAAAGGAACCGTATTTGTGTTTTCAATAGAACAATTAAAAAACCTGAGTACAAAAATTTTCATTAACATTCTTTGAATAGTATACAAATAACTCCACCGAAATTTACAGCGAATATAGAACTATCAAACACTAAATAAAAAAAAACATTCAATGTTTTGTTATTTCCAAAGTTATTTTGCAAAATCATTAAGATTGATATTTTTCGTAAGTCAGTTCCTTTAACAATGATTGCAACAACTGAAGATGAAAAATTAATATTTTTCGTTCTTAACCCGGGAGCAGACACGTGCTCAATATTAAAGTTAATGGTCTCGAGGGGGGACTGAGTCACCCCAATCGTTTTATTATAATTATTTTTATTTTACACGATAAAAATTATTATTCCGGTGAATAATTTAACAAGAGGAAGTATACTTATACCTACACTTACGAGGACTTTTCAATTTCTCTTTGAAAATTTGAGAAAAAATACCAATCAAACTGAACCAAGAAGTTTCAAATGTGCATGACTATATAAAAAAAAGGACTGAAATCCCAGACACTTTTCTTTAATATTACAGGAATATTATTTGCAGCAAAACAGTCATATTTTGTTCAAGTTATTGTAGTTTATTGTCTTATGATGATTGGTAAATAGCATGTATGAACTTCTTGATTGTGTCTTGTACTACACTTAGGGATTCACATTTTTCTTGATGGAGTTATTTAGGTAGCATTTGAAAATGTTTCTTTCATTTCAGAAATTTCAGGTTTATCGCTTTTCTCAAATTTACTTTCGCTGATTAATATGCATTACTTCAGCATGTTCTTCCCTTGCTTGATCAGTTTCAACTTCCTTCAATAGAGATTACAGAGACCCATTTCTTTTTTATATTCGGCTCATTTACATTTATGAACCGTAATAAGTCGTACAACCCAGCAATAAAAGCTACCAGGGAAAAATGTAACAAGTTCATAGAAAATATTTTGGAACAAAAGTGGCGGAGCGGGAAACTCAGTCAAATAAAGTACCTTAAGATTTGTAAAAAAAAACTGTTTGCTACTCCCAAAAAAGACAGAAATATGCAACAAATACATTTTAGTCCCAATGAAAACTGTCATATAGGAAGATACTGTCAAGGTTATTAGTAACAAATAAACAGTTTTTCCCGAGTTTTCGATTGAGCACTGTGTCCTGCGCGCCCGCTCCCGTATTAATATATATATATATATATGTGTTGTGTGTGTGTGTGTGTGTAGTACCTGGTGGCTTGGCTTCATTAACATGCACATTTGACATATTGATATAGTTGACTTTTATATACTTTGGATGTATACCTAGATAACAATGACAATTCAATCATTTAAATTTCACTCAAATCATTCAATTTTCATTTATTTCAAAAATACTGTGACAGCAATTTTTAAAATGATCTTTTCAAATGATTGCAAAACTTCAATTGGTTTGGATTTGTTTGGATTTGTGGAGTTTACTCCTTTAGAATCGTTTTTAATATAAAGCCCCCGCTATGGAAATTTTATGAGGAGTGAAATTTGTACAAGTGTTAACAAAAAAGCGTTACGCTGTGTTCTGCGCATGCGTCAAATCACTGTTAAAAGAAAGCAGGTACTTGAGTCCTGTAGCGGTAACTAAATATGCCTGTAACGGCCATCGGACAAGAGTGATAACTTTCGTCCAGTGGCTTTGTTACTGTGCTTCGGGTCCATAGGTATCAAGTTCTACACTCCAGATAGGCAGCACAACATTCCATTCTATAAGCATTACTTTTAAAAGAAATGATCAGTTTAAAACTTGTTATTTAAAACAATAATAATTATTCTTTTTATTTAAAATTTAGCTTTATATATACTAAAAAATGTTTCATAAATAGTTGTCCTTTTAAGAGCAATTGATGATTTAGTGTTTTTTTTTTTTTGTCTCTTTCAATAATTTGGATTTTTGTTTTAGTGCCATTTTTGAAGCAAGCGATTGTCACAAGAAATTGGAAAATGACTAATAATAATCAATTTTTTAAATTTGAAATTCCAAGATTGTAATTATTTTAATAAAATAATAAATATGTTGGTTTTTTATAATACATTTTACATCAGGTATGTTTCCATTTTTTCATAAAAATACCTTTCGTTTTTCAATTATATTCTTAATTTATGAAGTACGGAAAGTAAGAATTGAAAGAACCAAATGTTGAAACATTTCTATCATTTTAAATATTTTTCTTATATAAAGAATGTACATAATGAATATTTGAAATATATTTTATTATTGTTGAATTCTAACTGTATTGTTATACATATACTAGCTGCATGGCCCGGCCATGGACGGGCTTTTACCGAGGGTATAACTTAATCCCTATGTTAATTTCCTACTTTCTTTCTCATGCCAGATTTTTTGTTTGGGTGTGACGTGTACGATGTGAGTGCATGGCCTTTGAGTGCGTGTCATGGGTTTCACATTTAATATTTTCAAATTACGAAATTTCACTATTTTAAATTTTGAAGTAAAATTGTGTATTTTTTAATGTTCGACACCGATATTTATTCATTTTAGAAGGAATCATAAAATAGGCAAAGTATTATTGTTTTGAAGGGGAAAAAATTCGAATCGTGACGAAATAAATAATGTTTGGTATTTATAAATTTATTAAATCACTGATTTCAAAAGAGAAAAGTAAGAACTTTTTTAGTTTAGATGGTTTACTTATCATAATTATAAGAAATCCATGCATAAAGAATGAAAAATGTCGTTTAATAATTTACAGGAAACAATACTACTTTATTATAAAAAATATTTATTTAAAGTAATACATTTAAATGTATTGCAAATAAAATTATTTAAAATAATGATAACAGAGTAAAAACGCGATTAAATTTTTCACTAATATAATTCATGCAAAAATTCTTACCGTTACCTATTAAAACGAATGATTTTTCTTTATTGCGTTGTTTTTGAGTGTTAGATTAAAAAAAAAAGTTACAAAAAAAGGTAAAAAGCCTTTATTTACACATTTACAGTATAAAATTCAAAAAAGAAAAATTACTATGTGATAAAAATATATTTCAGAATATTTCCTTATATTTTTTATGATATATTCTTCTTATATTCCACTGTTCTTCAATAAATCAATCTTGAAGTACAAAAAAAACTATCGGCTATGATGCGTAATATCAATGAGCGTCCGCCGCAAATAGCAATGTTATGAAGGAATTCCAAACAGAAAGTTAACGCAAAGTGAGTGACCTCGACGCAATTGAGAATTTTTTATAAAGTTTTCATTTTTTTTTGAGGGTTTAACTTTCACGTTAAAGTTTTGAAATTTCACACATTAATTGCAAATTCAAAGTACTTTTAAATAAAAAATAAACAATAAAAACTGTTTAAATTACTTCTCGCAAAAACGGTATTTTACGAAAACCACAAAAAAAATTTTAAAATCCGTAATTTTTAAGCAAGTTTTTCAATCTTTACACAGAAATTGGACAACATTATTCTACAAATGTAAAAAACGTTTCGTACGATGATTTTATTAAATGATGAAGTTATTTAATGTTAAAATTTTGAGTATTTTTTTAAAAAAATCATAGAAAAAAAAAAGGTTTTTAGCATTTTATTTTTAAAATGACTGATTCATAAAGAAAAACGCATGGACTTATTTAACACAAAATATCGTTTGAATAACACGAAAATAAATTCATACGCAACGATTTAGAAAAAGATTTTCATAAAAACGCATCGGTCTTAACTCAATTTAAAAAAATATCATAAAAAATAGAAAATATTGTTATTTTGCAAAAGAAATTATACTGTATCGTGGCGAAAGAAATGATCTTTCCGATTCTGTAATTATTTTTTGTCTGATTTAAAAAATAAAAATAGGATGGCTGTTTAAATAACGTCGAGAATTACCGAAAAATTTCACCCTCTGTTCATTCACGACGCTAGGCGGGAAAAATAACGCGCAAGGTTAAGACAATTAAGCGTTTTAAGGTTTTTAATTAATATCTTTTTAACTAATTACAAAATCGAATGAAAAATAGTTTACGTCCTACTCTCAGACCTAATGAATATACGCACAAAATTTCATTAGAATTGGCCACACCGTTTCGGAGGTGTTTGGTTACAAACACTGTGACACGAGAATTTT